>PVIA01004609.1:0-75998 GCA_004024845.1 Tonatia bakeri
GACTGGTCAACCTGGATTGCGTACCACGGTGACATATGGATCCTCTCTAACAGTTGTGCCTCAGTATCCTCTGCTGTTCCATCAGTTTGACTAGTTAGGGTGCTGGCTGAAAGAGGAACACGTGCCACCTTTTGACCTGCAGCCTCTCCTAAAAGTTCCTGACCAACGCCCTCGGCAGCAGGCAGGGTCAGCTCTTCACCAGTGTAAAGGGCTGCTTAGCTCTAGCAGTGCAGTTAGCCACTAAGGACAATACACAAGTGCAGTGTAGAAACTGCACTTTTAAGTGCAGCTTGTTTGTTGTTGGCAGCCTTAGAGTCTTCTGTCTCATCATTGCGTCTTTCCCCCTTTTCAAAGAAGCTCTCCAGCGATGTTTGTTTTTCACTCATTTTGGCTAGGGTTAGTTTGAGGGCTTACTGTGACTGAGACAAGTGCGCAGAATGGGAAAGAGGCGTGACAGAAGTGGTAAACAAAATAATGGGCAGGCCACGCGCAGACTAAAATCAGTGTCTGATTCTGACCTACAGCCTGCCACCAATGCAGCTGTACAATTGAAGTACATCAACTCACTTGTCACTATAAAGCCTGCCACCAGATGCAGCTTAATTGTCACTTGCCACTCACTGATAGGGTTTTGATATGAGTCTGCAAGCAGTTGGTTTATTGTGGTCTCTGTGCAGTCAAACCTCTCTGCTAGTGATGATCTGTATTTGCAGCCGCTCCCCAGCACTAGCATCACCGCCTAAGCTCCACCGCAGATCACCAGGCATTAGATCCTCATAAGGAGTGCACAACCTACGTCCCCTGGGTGCTCAGTTCACAGCTGGGTTTGCCCCCTGGTGAGAATCTGATGCTGCTGCTGATCTGACAGGAGGCGGAGCTCAGGCGGTAGTGCCAGCAGTGGGGAGCCACTCATCTTCTACCGGGCGGCGGGCGGCCTGGTTCCTGACAGTCCTCAGACTGTACCAGTCCATGGTCCAGGGGTCTAACACCTGGTCTAATCTACCTTCTTTTTTATTTTAAAGATTTTATTTATTTATTTTTAGAGAGAGAGTAAGGGAAGAAGAAAGGGAGAGAAACATTGATGTGCAAAAGAAACATCAGTTGGTTCCCTCTTGCACACCCGCAACCAGGGACCTGGCCCGCAACCCAGGCATGTTTCAGTTTGCAGGACAGTGCCCAGCCCACTGAGCCACACCAGTCTGGGCTGATCTACCTTCTTATCCCATGTGAGAATATAGTAGATTCATCTGTATTCTTCACCTTTCTAACATATTACTCTTCAGTGAAGAAATCAATACACAATCCCAAATATAAATAAGGTTATGTAGCACAGAAAGTTTGTATCCCTTCAAAAGATACAACAGAACAGAAAATACACATGCAATACTAAGCTATCAGTTTCTCAACATTGAAATATACATATATTGATGACTTAGCTTCTGAGCTAAATCAGGGTATTTTCACCACCTCTACTTACAGGTGTGGCAAGGATTTGTTACACTTTTAAATACTGTCCTAACATCTAGCATATATTGAGTATTAACTATATGCAAGAAACTTGTAGGTGTAAATTTTGGTTTTAAACTCAAACTGAGCCCTGGGAAGTTCAGTTGGTTAGAACATTATCCCAATACACCAAGGTTGCGGGTTCAATCCTGTCAGGGCACATATAAGAATCAGCCAGTAGACTTCCAGCCAAGATGGAGGCGTAGGTAGACACACTGTGCCTCCTCGCACAACCAAAAGAAGGACCACAACAATTTAAAAACAAAAAACAACCAGAACTGACAGAAAATCCAACTGTATGGAAGTCCAACAACCAAGGAGTTAAAGAAGAAACATCCATCCAGACTGGTAGGAGGGGCAGAGATGGGCAGCCAGGCAGACAGGACTTGTGGCAAAGCAGTGATGGAGGACCTGGGCGGGCAAGGCGGTGGCTGGTAGACCCAGCAAAGCGGTGGATTGTGGAGCAGGGCAGGCAGAGCTGCAGCTGGTGGACCAGCAAGGCAACAGCTGGTAGAGCGGGTGGTCCCACAATCACATGCAGAGAAACACTTGGGGAATGAGACAGACCACACGACCCAGGGTCCCAGCTCGGGGAAATAAATCCTCAAACCACTGATTGAAAATACCTGTAGGGGTTAAGGAAGCAGCAGGAGAGACTCCCAGCCTCACAGGAGAGTTTGTTGCAGAGACCCACAGCCCACAAGCCCACCCATACAAGAATAAGCACCAGAAGGGCCCAATTTGATTGTGGGTAGTGGGGAAGTGACTGAAATCCAGCAGAGAGCAGAGCAAGCAGCACTGTTCCCTCAACCCCTCCCCCACATACAGCATCACAAAGCAGCAATGTGGATTGCCCCACCCTGGTGAACACCTAAGGCTCCACCCATTATTCATAGCAGGCATGCCAAGACAAAAAAAAAAAGGCCCAAATGAAAGAACAAAGTTCTAGAAAAAATACAACTAAGTGATGAAAAGATAGCCAACCTATCCGAGGCACAGTTAAAAACACTTGTAATCAGGATACTCACAGGATTGGTTGAATTTGGTCACAAATTAGATGAAAAAAGGAAGGCAATGCTAAGTGAAATAAAGGAAAATGTACAGGGAATCAATAGTGATGGGAAGGAAACTGGGACTCTAATCAACGGTGTGGACCGGAAGGAAGAAAGAAACATTCAACCAGAAAAGAATGAAGAAACAAGAATTTAGAAAAATGAGGAGAGGCTTAGGAACCTCTAGGACATCCTTAAATGTTCCAGCATCCGAATTATAGGGGTACCAGAAGGGGAAGAGGAAGAGCAACAAATTGAAAAGTTATTTGAAAAAATAATGAAGGAGAACTTCCTCAATCTGGCAAAGGAAATAGACTTCCAGGAAGTCCAGGAAGCTCAGGGAGTCCCAAAGAAGCTGGATCCAAGGAGGAACACACCAAGGCACATCATAATTACATTACCCAAGATTAAAAATAAGGAGAGAATCTTAGAAACAGCAAGAGAAAAAAGACAGTTACCTATGAAGGAGTTCCCATCAGACTGTCAGCTGATTTCTCACAAGAGACCTTGCAGGCAAGAAGGGGCTGGAAAGAAGTATTCCAAGTCATGAAAGGCAAGGACGTACCTCCAAGATTGCTCTAACCAGCAAAGCTTTCATTTAGAATGGAAGGGCAGATAAAGTGCTTCTCAGTTCAGATAAGGTCAAGTTAAAGGTGTTCATCATCACCAAGCTCTTATTTTATGAAATGTTAAAGGGACTTACCTAAGAAAAAGATAAAAAAACATGTATAGTAAAATGACAGCAAACTCACAATTATTAACAACCACACCTAAAACAAAAACAAAGCAAACAACTAGAACAGGAACAGACCCACAGAAATGGAGATCACATGGAAGGTTAGCGACAGGGGAGTGGGAGGAGGAGAGAGGAGGAAAAGGTACAGAGAATAAGTAGCATAAAGGGTAGGTAGAAAATAGGGGGAGGGTAAGAATACTACTATGAGAAATGTAGAAGCCAAAGAATTTATATATATGACACATGGACATGAACTAAAGGGGGGGATTGTGAGTGGGAGGGGGTGTGCAGGGTAGAGGGGAATGAAGGGGGGAAATGGGACAACTATAATAGCATAATCAATAAAATATATTTTTTAAAAAGAATCAGCCAGTAAATGCACAAATAAGTGGAACAACAAATCAGTGTTTCTCCCTCTCCCTCTTTCAAAACATCAATAATTTTTTTAAAAAATAATAAACTCAAACCTGAGTTCAAGTACCTGCTTCTCACTAGCTTTGTGACCTTCCCTTTGCCTGTTTGTCTTATTAAAGAGCTAATAGACTAGAAACAACCTGTCCCAATATACAAAAAGTGATTTTTTTTTTTAAGTTTTTAAGTTACCGTAGGAGCTGATGAGGCTTACTTTTGTTCTCTTAGGAAGTAGTAGTGTCTGGGTTTTTTTTTTTCATTCACTATTGCGATTGAAATGATTTTAGAAGCTATAAGTTGTTTGTGCTTATTAATGAGAAGGATCAGAGCTTTTAGCTTTTCCTAAGTTTAATCATTCAGAAATTTTTGGAATCATTGCTTTCAGAAGATGTTATCACTATCTAATTTCTCTGCTCCTAGGAATATCTAACCCCTGTTAGTATCTCTGATATCCTCAGCATGTAAGGCAAAATTTTCTACTAGACTGTAAACTCTTCGGGACCCGAACCAGGTATCCCCATCTTTGTGTTCTCCTCTGAGCCTGGAACGATTCTGTATTTACAGTAGATTTTCAGGTAACATTGAATAAATGAGTGCATTAACTGTGAACACGATCCATCCTGGAGAGAGGGTGCAATGCCCTAATAAAGGCCTAGGGACATGACAGGACTGTGATAGTCTCCTGTGTCATTAATTTTCTTGCCACCAAGAGCAAGCCACAACTTCTCTGACCCTCAGGTTAGAGTCATATTAAGTTATCTCCAAGAGTTCTTCCACATTTGAAATTCTGTGACTATAACCAAATCAGCTTCTTACAGAGTGCACTGATGTTTTAAGGGACATGTTATAGCCTGAAGCTATATCCAAATCTGTGTGAAAATGAGCTAACTTAAAATTATCAGAGCATTTGAAATCAGAGCAAGGCTGTTGAATTCCCAAAGGAAGGATGGAAGTTTTAATTTATTTTCTTTTTCAAAAATTTAAAACTTAATTAGACCTTGGTTAGGACCTGTATAAGATCTATAATTAATGGAGCTTGGTTTAGTAGTTGCAGAAGAGTGATAATTCTGTATAATGTATATGAAATGAGCACAGCTATGTATAAAGTATGGTTTGAGGAACCTCAAAAGGACATTCCCAACCATAAATACCTTCCCCACTTAGCCTTCTTGCTGCATAACAAGTTTCTACAAATTTAGCAGCTTAAAACACCACCTGTTCATTATCTCAGTCTCTGTCAGTCAGAGTCTGGGCACAGCATAGCTGGGTTGTCTGCTCAAAGTCGTAACAAGGCTGAAATCAAGGGGGCAGAAGGGCTGCATTCTCCTATGGAGTTTAGGGCCCTCTTCCAAGCTCGTGTGGGTTCTTGGCAGAATTCAGTTCCTTTTGGTTGTGGGACTGAGGTCCCCTTTCTCTTGCTGATTGTGGATGAGGAATCGCTCTCAGCTGGCCACAGCAGTTCTCTGCCACGCAGCCTCTCACGGGGCCCTCTCCCAACATGGCAACTCATGTCTTTAAAGCCAGCTGTGGAGTCTCTCTCCCCAGTATGCTGAGTTGGATTCCTGTGTCATATAATCACAACCATGGAGTGCTTATCCCATGACCTTCCCCATATATAACCTAAATCACAGGAGTAGTATCCCGTCGTAGTCAGGTCCTGCCCCCATGCAAGGGGAGGAGATAACACAGGATGTGTGTACACCAGAGGGTGGGAACGCTGGGGGCCATCTCAGAATTCTGCCCGCCACCCCAGCCATAATTCCAGAAATTCCCCCCTGTAGATCTTTCTTTGAGAACTTCCCAAGATACGGACATTTTAACTGATTTAAGCCATGCTATCTAAAAATAGCAACATAGCAGTCATAAAATTTAAGGCTGGAATGGAGCTTAGAAATCATTTTATTTAAACCCTCACTATGTTATTTTTAACCTCTTCATTTACACATGAAGCAAATGACTTGCTCAAACCACAGCTAACGTGATGCAAACATGGCAGAGTGAGGGTCACGGACTCCCACACCACCCGTCTCTTTGGTGCCCGGCACCCGCTGCTGCCGGAAAGACCCAGAAATGCACATAGGGGACTCAGGGCTTGCGTGTGAAGGCAGGATCCAGGGAATTTCCCCGTGAGACTGTGGGAGAGCATCCCACAGATGGCCCCAGCAGGAAGGCAGAGGCAGGGGTGCCACACAGACCTGGGGAAGAGGTTGTGGGGGAAGGAGCCCCATTTTATAAATTCTCATGAAGTTTGGAGGAAGTAAGCCCCAGCGCTTTAGTGAATCGTTTCATTTTGTAAAAACATTTATATGTGAAGAAGAGTGTTTGTTGGCCAGGATTCCATTCATTTAAGACAAAGTCATCCATTTTAAAGGTAAAATTATTCATGATGCAGACAAGGAAGTGCAAATTCTGAAAGAAATATTTGTTTTATGAGGCACTTTCTCTGTAGAAACCTGGTTTATTTCCCCCAATTTAAAGTCACTTAGCAATTCTGAAGATTGATTCTGACAACTACATTGCTTTGAATACATTGTGATTTAGTAAAATTTTATAAGCAATCTGGGAGAGAGTGAGAGAGCTGCTTTAGGGACTGGTGATCACCAGTGGGGGAGAGAGGAGGTGAGGGTAGGACAAACCGTTGAAACATCCGCATAAACAGGTAAGTAGGGACAAAGTCAGCCGACATGGCGTCCTACAGAGAGGAGGATCAGAAAGGAATCACACCAACTGGGGAAGTGTAGGGACTTAGTATTTATTGCAAGCGCTGCTTCTTTGGGGACTTCAAGGTTTACTATCCTTAGAAACTTCTGGAGCTTTCATAAGACACTTACAAATGTGAGGAGTACTTAGCCTTTCATGTAACTTCAGCAAACCGAATTTAAATATGTCAGTTGCTCTCACTTTAGCTATCAGAGATTCGGACTCTGTTGAAGCTAACTAGTACAGACCACAGAAGAAGTGATTTTGTAAAGGGAGTGGGTAAATGCACCTCCTCCTGAAGATTGAGGTTAGAGTAAATTAGGAAACTGTGAAATAAACACTGGTACATCCTGTTGGTAAAATATTATGCAGCTGTTAAAAACGAACTGTTTATGAACCAGCGAGTTGTTGAGTACAAATGAGTGAAGCAAAACTGCATATTCTGGCACACTGTCATTTTTGTGAAAAGAGATGAAGTATAAGTGCTTCACTTTATATCCATAAAATATTTCTGGGGGAACTGGGGATACTGGTCGCCTCCGGACAACTAGCTGACAGCTGGAATATAAGGTGGGGAGGGAGACTGGAGCCCTTTTTTGTACCGTGAATTTTGAAACAGGTGAACAATAACTAATGAAAAATAACCTTTTAAATAAAAAGAATGAAGTTTTGAAAAGTCTAAAAAAGAAGCAAGTTAATGTGGTAAATTGGTCTCCGAATAAGACCTGGCTTCATAATAAAGATTTCCGTGCAAGGAGACTTGACCAGCCCTCTGCAATATCTATTCTGAAGGGTCGTGCCCCTCTCCCACCTGCCCCACCCCCTTCTGTTGTAGCTCTCCAGTAGGGCACGAGCACCGCCCCCCCCAGCTCTCAGCACTTTTCCCAAGCCGATTCCTCCATCCCCACCGCATTTCACCCAGACCACATGTGCACAGATCTGGAGCGGTCTCTTTAACCCTTTAGAATCCGGATCCCTAATGTACCTTCTACCAAATGCAGACTATTGCACTGTAGACTGAAGAAACCGGGACATCTGCCTCATAAGCCTTTCCAGGGCTGAAGCAGAAATGTCTCCCTTCGTGTAACCTTGGCAGTCACAAGCCAGCTTTGATCTCTCCACTGCAGTCCAGGGAGGCAGGAGTAATCACATGGCCACACAGCTAGAGACTGCCAGCCCAACTGGGCTGTCACCTTTCCAAACACCTTTGCAGTCGGAGGAGCCAGGCAGCTCCAAACTGGGCCTCGCTGTCCGTAGCTGTGTCTGTGCATCCTCAGCAGCTGTGGGGAGAAGCTCCCGGGGCCACCTTTATTTCATGTGCTTTTCATTGTGTTGCAGTTCAGTAAACCCTTTAAGTTGTCCCTGTAATTTTCAGTACGCTCCAAGGGAATGCTCGCTCGTGTCTTCTTGTGTATAGATCTGTGGTCAGACTGTGATGCCTCCTCCTCGCCCCCACGGCTATTCCTCCCTCCGCACTGCACTAGCACCGAGTGTTTCCCAGTTTGGCTTTTCTTTCCTCTGAGCCCTTTCTCTTGTTTAGGGTAATAGAGCCATTGAGGAGAATAGTCTTGTCCATATAAGGGGTCAAGTGGACCCATTGTGTGCAGGGAAAGATCACTGGACTGGAGGCCAGGAGATGTAGATTCTAGACCCAGCTGCTACCAGTTAGCTTTGCGACCCTGGGCAAGTAATTTGACTTCCCTGGATTTCACATGTCCTCTGAGGTCTCTTCCAGTTCTGAGATTCTCTGATTCCACGCGGACATTTCAGCTCTTGTCACTTCAGAACTGTCCCTTCTGTTTGGCTGTTGTGGCAAATAGATAATTTTATGTAATATAGCTTCTGACATTACAGTCCCACAACTCAGCATGTGTTTCTTTCTACTGATGAATTGTCCAGTCGCGGCCCATGCCAGAGAGTAAATTGGGAACCTGGCACAACTCGGATTCTGCCTGGACTTTCCAAAAGGCCAGATGGCACCGCATTTTGGAGTGCCAGTTGGGCCTGCTTCTTCAAATTCTTTCCTGCCCCAGTCTAGTGGAAATCACCCAGTCTCAAGTCCACCTGTCGTTCAGGCAGCTGGACCAGACTGTACAAAAGGAACGCATGCTTCTTGGAAACCTGGGCCTTCTTCAGGGTGACCTGATGCTCCACGCGGACACCTTTCAGGTCAGAAACCAGAATTTCAGCCACCGATCAGTTGGCTTCATCAAACAGGAGAGGCCCACATTCCAGCACAACAACTGGTCTCCCTGCGGAGGTTGGTATCTGAAGGGAAGGAGGAGAGTTGTGCTTCTCACTCTGATTTAGTTATGTCTTTGTGATTGATTCAGGGATGTGGACACAAATATGAATGAGCCAGCTCTCAGGACCAGCTGTCAGGCAAGCATTTGGCTTGTGATCTGCTGTCATCCCCCTGGTCCCAAACACTCCCGAGTGACAGCTCACCAGCTAAGTTAGAGGTTTGTCTCCTCCTGTACTCTGATTGTATCCTGGGGGCCTGAGGATCTCCGACTGTGGAAGGGCACGCCCACTAGGCTGTTTGCTGGCTGGTAACATCCCAGTGATTGAATTACAATGACTTAGCAGGCCCGATAGTTCCTCCTTTAGTACAAATAGTGTGAGAGCCCTCCACATGAGATGGAAAATCACCCTAACTGTGCTGTCAAAAGGTGGCATTGGTAATGAGGCATTCCTGCTGGTCACCTCCAGAAGTCCGTTCTACAACCACTTACTACCACTTTCTTGAGTTTCACTAACAGTTCTCAAGAGCCCTCGCTGACATCTTTGAATATTGTTTTAGTTAATGGTTTGTTTAGAGGAAAGGGCCCACCTTTGTGGGGAGAGGAATGGGCACTTGAAGTATCAAGAACTGGCAACAGGCGCTCCACTCTGAGAGAGTAGAAGAACTGGGAAAGAGAAAAAGAGGATAATGTAAAATGCAGAAAAAACAAATGGTTAACAAAAAGCATCTGTGGTTACCTAATGCATGAACCTAGAAGTCCTAATCTACTTCTCCGAACTATGTATTTCTATAGCCACAAAGGGTAACTAGCCGACCACAGTTTGAAAGCATCCAGTTTCTTCTCATCTGATTTGGTTTTCGCTGCACAACCTTCTGAGGTGAATTGGGTTTCCTCAGTGTATTTTCCAACTGAGAAATATAATAACCAGCTGTCACCATTTTAGTTCTCTAAATATTCTTTTCATCATAAATTTGCCTTCTGATTTCTGTTCCTTCCCTGGACAGTTTAGTTACCAGGAATCAGCCCTCCCTAGGCTAGCTGAGAAGATCAAGAGTCTAGACCCATGAGACTGAGTTTTAAACCCTGGAACTTCTGCAGGCTGTGCGCATGCCCAAGTCCCCTCTCAGCCGTTAACCACATCTCAGGAACATCCACTGGACAGTATTTTCTGCTTAAGTCTTTTTTCCCAAGGGATGTGGATTCCTCCTTCACCCTAGCTCACCCCCAGGAGGAAGGGAAGTACAAACAGTATCCCTAAGCTGCAGGCAAAGGAAACTGGCTCTTCCCGTCCTCCAGGCAGCCTAGTCCCCCTCCAGCCAGAGGCTTTGAACACCAAAGCGTAGCCTAGTTTGTGGCCAGTGTTACCTTCTCTCCACCCTTTGCCATACAAGATCCTCCGCTATTTTTGTATACCTCCACCCCCATCCCCATCCTTAGATTCTAGAGAACACCAATAAACTGTGTTTGCACTACTGAACCACATCAGCAGGTATCTTGTGGCGTCCCCTCACTTGACTGAGAAAATTAAACCTAAAGAGATCACACTGCTCGGCCAGGCTCACACAGAATGTTGGTGGAGGAGCCAGAACTACAGCTCAGGTCGTGTGACTTCAAGCACGGCTGCCCTACTGCACCACCTTGCTCCTCCGCCTTGTTCTGGTATTTGTATCTGCCGACTTGGGGGCACTGAGCATATGGAGGTGAGAGAGGTGAAGTGGAAGATCCGATGTAGAAAAAAGAGACAAGAAAGAGCAGAAGTTATTTATAGGAATTAAATAAGCAGAGAAGGCACACCGACTCCAGTTTAAGTTTACATTGCTTCTGGATAAGTAGAAAGTACCTTTTCTTCTCTGAGTTTTACCTGACTTAAGAATGTGTCTATAAGCAATAACATAATTTATAATTGTATACATATAAAATTATAAATTTTATCATTTACAACTTTAAAATGTAATATGGTCTTCTTTCAGTGATGATATATAAAACGTATAGGTACAGCTGGATAACAATAAATGGGAGAAAAGACAGTGGAAATTGCCTAGTCCTTCCTGGCTTATTTTTCCTGAGAACACGATTCTCACATGATTGCTAGTGTTTAACAGTAAATGTCAGAGAAAGAGAAAATGGCAAGAGAGAAGAGATATTTTGCTGAGGACAGAAAAGACAGACAAAAAAGGTTGCATCCCAAACTAGTGGGGTGGGGCCCTGCTCATCTCAAGGGGCGCAGTTAGAGGGGACCAACCGGCTGGTGGAAAACCTGTAGGGAGGAGGGGCAAGGCACTCACCCCTGCAGGTGCTTAGCTGTCAATCAGTACCTGAAGGGTGAAGCCTTAATGTACTAAGACTAGCCTCCTTATTCCCCACCTCCCATTCCTTCTGCCACATGGTTATTTCCTTTACTTTTTGTTATCATATTCTTTCCAGTGAGTTATGAATTAAAAACTAAGTTACCACTTTCTTAAATATGACTTAAATACAGTTGAAAACTCTTTATTATGACTGAGTAGTTTTATCCCCCTCATTTAGAGAAAGCAAAATGCAAGTCCCTCTGCTGTACTAATTTAGCGTCTTTCTTCTTTCAGTGACCATGCAGCAGGTGGCCAGGACAGTGGCTAAAGTGGAACTCTCAGACCACGTGTGTGATGTGGTGTTTGCGCTCTTTGACTGCGATGGTGAGTGCGCCCCTGAGTCAGGCAGGAACCCCGCCTCACCTCCCTGGAAGCGGACCTCGTTTATCATGGAGCCTTGCAGGCGGCAGTGACGTAACCCATACCTCTGCAGCCCGCCCCTTTCCCACACCAGTAGCTCGGCCTTCAGCATCATGACGTTGAGAAATGTAACCCCTGGCCTGATTTGTGTTTGCTGTTTGTTCCTGTACTTCCAATTTGCCTGTAGGTCTGAATTAATTTATGACCATAAGGACTTTAAAAATGGAAACAATTCAACTATAGTCGTGTTTTAAACTTAAAGAAAGAAACTCAGATACAAAAGCTAAAAAAAAAAAGGAAACAAAAACACTGGACCCAGCTTGCTGCTTAGTAGATCAGGAGCACTCGAGTATTTGAGTGTCACCAGGAAGAAGCGGCTGCTGCTCTCCGCCCCCAGGGCCCGCGCAGGCGTGCGCACTCCCTCTGGCATTGCAGACCGCAGCGGGCGTTGTGTCTGGGAGCCGGCGCCGCGCCTGCCAGGAGATCTTGGTGCTGCTGTCTGGCATTATTTCCCAGCTATGTCAGCTGACCTCATAATAATACTAATGTTCACAATGGAGGCTCACACTTCTTTCAGTGCTTACTGTGCCAAGCTGCTCATACAGTCCTCTGACATAGACATTGTTTTTAACCACATTTTGCAGATAAGGAAGCTGAGACTCAGAGAGTTGGTAATTTCCTCAGGACCACAAAGGCAGTAGCCGGTGGTAAACCAGGATTTGAGTCGAAGCTGTGCCTCCTCCTCAGTGCTATAGTGCTGTCACTCTGCTCACAGCCAGGGCTCACTGCTCATCTGCCCCCCGGGAAGTGGGGCTCAGGAATTCAAGAACCAGCTCCAAAGCTTCTGCTTATTGAAATCTCCCGTTTTGGTCCCAGCAGAATGAATGACTCTGGTTTTTTGTTGTTGTTGTTGTTGTTTTTCATTTCTTCACTTGGTTCAACGTGTCCACGTTACTATGTTACACTCCACCTCTGTATATGCGGCCTAACTTTCCTACCAAATCCTAAACTTCTTAAGGATACTTACACGTCCTGTTTACCTTTGGACGCCCCTGCCCATAAACCTCAGATAGGACTTTGCACATAACAGCTATTCATTAACTTAAGTTATTAAGCTGGGCTTGAGTCATTTAAATCTGCCACCTGCACCCACAGCCAAGGTCCGTGAGTCAAAGAAAGCCCCGGGGTTAGGACAAGGAAATGGCCTCGTCCTCAGGGAGGGGTAGCTCCTTCTGTGGGCTGCCCTGCCCATTATGACACATGGGGATACCACTAGTTATATGTCAATTTTTTAATTAAAATTAGCTAAAATTAAATACACTTTAAGACTCAGTTCTTTGTTGTCTTTAGCCACAGTTTAAGTGCTCCGTAGCCACATGTAATGGCTACTATATTGTTTAGCACAAATTTTTTTTAAAAATTTTCCTCATCAAAGAGACTTCTGAGGGAAAATACTCCTGTAGAGAGATTAACCATCTCCAGATTTTTTTACTCTAATTACATTTAGATGGTTTGAGTGTTTTCAAAAAAATTATTTTTATCATTTTTGAGGCCAATACCCCAGGCTTTTAGAAGCAGGCTCTGTCAATATCTGCTTGAATCACCTTTAGAAAATCATTTAACATCTCTGGGGCTTATTTTCTGCAAATTATACAATTATCTAACCACTATGCTGTACACCCAAAACTAACATAAAATAATACTGAATATCAACTGCAATAGAAAAGTAAAATAAAAAGTCATCTTTATTTCTACTCTTAGGTTAAAACGTCAGAGGACAGAGAACTGTGACTTTCAAACAGGCACACACAGGACACGCAGCCATACACTGGGGTCACCGGCGACAGAAGCAGTTCTGACTGGTCAGCTCTGGCCTTAGGGAAGCAGGACACAAACCCCATGTAGTTTGACCGAAATGACCTCAGGTTTTCCCCTGGTTGGTGTGGCTCAGTTGGAGCATCGTCCCGGACATTGAAAGATCGCTGGTTCACTGCCAATCAGGGCACACGCCTAGGTTGCAGGTTCACTCCCTGATACAAAAAGACCACAAATAGATGTTTCTCTCTCTCTCCCTTTCTTTCTCTCTAAAAGCAATGGAAAAAAAAAATGTCCTCAGTAAGGATAAAATAATAATAAAAAATCAGTTTTACTCTTGTAAAAAGTGACCTCAGATTTTTTCACCGTAAGCTTCTTTTTATATACAAAATATTAAGAGTGCTGTTTAGACTTTTTTGTCCTTTTAATTATATTCTTAGTAAGCCATATTACTGATTGCTTCATCCCAGCCAGGCTGCTTTTAAACTTTCTGTATTGAAGTATAAATACATTCAGAAAACTACAAATATCTTAAGTATACACACTGATAATTTAGAAGCTGAGGACACCTGTGTAACCACCGTTATCCGGAAGGATCACATCACCCGGACCGGGAGCCCCCTGGTGCTGCCTTCCAGTCTCTTGTACCCTCCAGGGTAGCCCCTTTCCTGACTTGCACCTCAGGCTAGTTTAACTTCTTTTTGTTTGTTTAGTCTTGCTGTGAGGTTTCTCTGAGGCTGCAGTTCTCTCCAGCCAGAAAGCATGGGCCAGTTTCAGGTTTCCAGATACTGTCTACAAAAGTAAACCATTTATTTATTCCCTCTTTCCACTCTCTTCCCTGACTGATCAATAGCGGAGAGGTCTGGTTTCTGGTGTCCCGTTGCCTTATCACCACCAGTAACGGTTGCCATTTAGTCAGCAGGCATTAGTCATGGGCATCTAGTCAAAGGGTAACTGCCTCCTACTATTATATTTTTGGAGTGAGGAGAAGGGAGGGAAGGAGAAAGGGAGAGAAACATCAATCAGTTGCCTTTTGCACACCCCCAATCTGGCACCTGGCCCACAACCCAGGCATGTGCCCTGACCGGGAATCAAACCGGCGACCTTAGGTTTGCAGGATGATGCCCAGCCCACTGAGCACACCAGTCAAGGCTGCCTTCTACTATTGGAATCGACACTGTTCCATGTAACTTAAACGGTGACCTTAGGTTAAACCAGATGCTCTCCAAGTTCTCTTCCAGACCTGAGAGTCTGCCACCAAAGACTCTCAGGAATCCATGTGAAAATGGGCTCAGTCCAGAGCCAGATTATGGCTTTGGTTTTCACGGTGAAAAGCCCTCATCTCTCAGCCGGACTATCGTAGCAGTCTCCTCGTTGGCTCCCACACTCTGGTCCTGCTGCTCTGTGGTCCCATCCCCATGCGTCCAGCCAGAGAAATCTGTCCAAATGGAAATCTAACCACATCTCGCTCTCCTGCTTCCAGTCCTTTCCTGGTGCTCCACCACCTAGAAGATAAAGTGCAGACCCTTTAATGAGACCCTTGGGACCTGTCTCCTGCCTGCCTCATTAGTTTTCCTTGCCACACCCCTCCTCTGTGTGTCCTGCAGTACTAACTACTTGTAGTTCCCCATCAACGGGGCTGCCCCCTGCCGACACCTTTGCCAGCTCCTACCCTATCTGGAATGTCTTCCTTCTCACTCTCCTTCACTCTCCATCCTGTTTTTCATCTGGGATTCAACTTTAGAGTCGCCTCCAGAAAACCTTCACTGCCCTGCTCCCCCACCTCCAGCCTGGGCTAGAGAGTCTTCCTCCATGCCCCACGTCACTTTCCATTCACCCGCTGGCATGACCACGCAGCCGAGGGCATGTGCTTGTCTCTCTCACAGCCTGGAAGTATATCAAGGGACAAAGCCTGATATACTTCCTAGCGCAGGACCTGACACATACTCTCGTTCAACTTTTGTCACACTGCACTGTCACAGTTGCACACAAACATAACGGAAGGAGCAAACCAGTTCATTTTAAGCCGAGAGAATCGAATTTGGCTGTGAGAAAGCACTGTGTGAACAATGGGATCTTCTCAGTGTTTTTGTTCCAAGGCCTCCGCTTACCTTGTTGTATTTGCCTCTTCCTCTAGGCAATGGGGAGCTGAGCAACAAGGAATTTGTGTCCATCATGAAGCAACGGCTGATGAGAGGCCTGGAGAAGCCCAAAGACATGGGCTTCACCCGCCTCATGCAGGCCATGTGGAAGTGTGCGCAGGAAACTGCCTGGGACTTCGCCCTGCCCAAACAGTAGCCTGAAACAGCAAGAGGGGGCCACCTCCTTCACCCCAAACACCCTGGCCCCGTGAGCAGAGCCTCGGCACAGCCTCTCCTGCTGCTGCTTCTGGAAGTAGTGTTCCCTCCTTTTGGGAATGACCTCAGGATTCAGCCAGTTCCCCCTCTCCATGTCCCCTGCCCCAGTGTTCCTCTAGGCTCCGATTCTGCCCCATGATTACCCCCATCGGTTCTCAGAAACGTCAGTCCTAAACACTCAGACCTCTGGCACCTTCGACAGCACTACCCACCCAAGCACCGTACAGATGAAGAATGCAGGGACATTCTCAGATACCTGCCAACCCGGGGGAACACCCAGTTCTCGAGTCATTTTTGCTGTGGATTTATATTAATAAGAACATTCCTTGCTTTTTCTCCTGCTGGTACTTCTAAGCTATAAGTTGGGAAAACCTCTGGCAGGCGAAAGGAAGTCTGTGATGAATGATAATGAGGATGACTGGGCCACCCTGAGCTGGCAGGAAGCCTGAGCCGCAGGAAGGCCCTGTGTCCTTCCCCAGGGAGGCCCTGAGGCCTGCTCCAGGAGGCGATGTGCACAGCGGGAATGAAGCAAGATTTGGAATTGACAGCAGCTGCTCACTGGCTCGCCCCACTCCCTGTGACCCTCAGGCCCCCTAAGAAGACTCCACCACAACTTGTGCTTAGTGCACAGCCTGACTGAGTTCCCGCTCCCTGACAGTGCCACTTCCCTCCAGGAACGTGCCTCTGGAGCTCAGGCCTGGCCCGGGCCTGTCTGCCCTCTGCATTAAACCCTTGTAAAATATCACTTTAATTACAGCAGTTTCCAATAAACGCCCCCAGAAGCATCTCCTTTACTGTCTCCTTTATTTTAGGATTCTCTGGGGCCCTTTTCATTTCACTTCTCCACTGGGTTTAAGATCCTGCTAGAAGACCTGTTTTCTTTCTAGCAGAGTCTGATTCTTCCTATTGAAAGGCAACTTTAGGCACAAACAAAAAGCAAGGTCATTTGGAGGTTGGTGGTGCAGCAGCAAAAACTGGCACGGGCGTTCAGCAACCTCAGAACTGGAGTTCTAGCTAAGAAAGGATTCAGAGCCAAGACTTGGACTGTAACAGAAAGTTTACTTAGAAAGTCAGAGAAGTAGAAGTGATCCATAGAAGAAATGGGCTCAGGAAACAAGTTACAGAGGCAAAAGAAGGGCCCTTGGGAGTTTAGGAGAAAGAGAGGCAAGGAAAACACGCCTGGGAGGAGCGGTGGGGAAAGGCAGAGGCGTGCTCCGGGAAGTGAGTCTGCAGGGTCCTCTGTCCTGAAGGCTTTTAGGGGCAGTCCCAGGAGAGGATCTCAGTAGCACGTTCATCAGCTTTCCAGGTGTGTCCTTTCAGAGTCATGGTCGCTACTGATTGGTCAGTGCATCTAGTCCTGTTGTCAGTCATGGGTTGCTTGTCTGGTTTTGCTTTTCTGAGGCCTGGATGTTATCCCTAGGGGTCGATGCTTAAGGGAGTGGCCATTCCAAGGCTTGCGTGAGAGTCACATGAGGCCACTCTTCAGCCCCTTGTCCCACCTCCAAGGGGGTCTACCGCATGACTTGCTACATGCCTGGAGAGGAAAAATCAGGGGAGGGTCCGAACCACACGATCAGCAATATGGAAGGTCAGGGGGTCTAAACCTCAGACCAGCGATACCATAGGGGAAGAAAGGTTACCCTGTGAGGGAAGGTCCTTGTTTTCCCAGTTACGCCTATTGCGAGGCACACAGGGCTTTCTGCCCTGGTGATCTTCTGTACCGGGCCCGTCATTCTTGCTTTGCTCACGTGTGTTTAACTGCCCACCACAGTGGCATTGCCCCAGCTTAATTTGTACAGCTTTTCATCCTGGGCAAACATACACAGTCCTTGATTACTCATGCCCCACAATAAGGAAATAAGATTGGGTGGTGGAGTTTATGAGAAATTATCTGATATGGTGGACCTAAGTTTTAAGAACCATAGCAACCAAAACAAAAAAAAGGAAAAAAATAAGAACCATAGCAACCAGTGTTTTATATGGGCTCAAATCTGCCACCAACTCAGTGTGGCCTTGAAGAAGCAAGTGATTTCCCATCTGTTTCCTCAGCTGTAAAATGAAAGATAGGGTTGAGCTCGGTGGGCTCTAAGATTCCTTGCAGGTATAAAAAGCCTCTCCTTCAGTTCTCCAGAATTCCTATAGCCTCCAATACCCCCAGGTCGTGTCTCCTGGCATGACAGTGTCTCGAGGCTGATGTAACAGAACCACCGCACCAAAAAGGCAGTGCTTCCTGCAAAAGCTGCAAGTAGGTAGGGAGTGCTTACCAGGCAAAACAGAGCAGAGGCCTGAGTCTGCACTTGGGGCTCCACAAGGATAGCACCAACCCCAGCGTTTTCTCCTGAGCAGTTCTGCAACCTCCCTTCCAACATCCGGAGCAGATTAGATTATCTCCCAAAGGAGTGTGCCACTCGTCTTCCACTCCTTTTTCTTGGAGTATTCCTGATACTCAAGTGTGGCCTTTGCCTTACTCATCGCCCCAGGGCCGAGGCATCAGCAAAATGTGAGGTTTTCTTAAAATTCTCCCAGAATCCCACCCTAACTGGTATGGCTCAGTGGAGTGAGTGCTGCCCTGTGAACTGAAAGATTACCAGTTCAGTTCCTGGTCAGGGCACATGCCTGGGTTTTAGGCCATGTCCCCAGTAGGCGGCGCATGAGAGGCAACCACGTATTGATATTTCTTTCCCTCTCTTTCTCCTTCCCTTCCCCTCTCTCTAAAAATAAATAAATAATCATTAAAAATTTTAAAAACAAAAGTAAATTTTAAAAATGATAATTTAAAAAATTTATCCAGTTCTAGCCCTTAGGCTTCGGGGAGGGAAGGAAACTCAGAGGGGATCTAGGCTCCTGGGCTTCCTTGACCTTGGACTTGGCATCATCCACAAGGACAAGCAGGAAGAATATGGAGAAAGCATTACTAAGGCAAATGGACTTAAAAACATGCATGCTCCTCAAAAATCATTTTACTAGCTTTTCGTAACCCACCTACCTTTAGCTCTAGTTGGAGCATATGCACTTGAACCAAATTAGAGTCTAAGACAAAAGAGAAGTCCAGGCAACATCTGCTACCAGACAGGCAAGAGGGAGCAGCAGCACGGAAGCCAAGAGTCAGGTCCCCACCAGAGCATCCTCACCAACCAACTCAGAAAGGAAGGAGGGAGCAGAGACACTGTTCAGCTTCTGGGCTTCAGGTGCCACCTACTGGCAAGAAGGCTTAGTGCAGGCACTCACTGGTCTGGAACAAGGCGAGTATAGAGAGGCCCTGGCTCTGCCCCTGAGAATGGGCCTCCCAGGGACCTACTTGGTGGCATGGGGTGGGGTAAGATGAACATCCAGAGATGGGCCACAATCATGGGGAGAAATTCTATGCATATCACTATACTTGAGATGAAGAAAAGAGCAATGCCTAGTACTGTTCTCAGTGACTCTAGAATGGGAATTTTTACCAGCAAACAAAAGGGTGTAAGTCACTCTATTCTTTCTACAACTCTTTATTGATTACCTACTATGTGCCAGGCACTCAGCAAGATCTTCTGGGAGAAACAGAAGGGCCGTGTAATCTACATTTGGGGGTTCAGGAGAGGCTTGCAGAGGAAATGACTTTTTAATTTTTTTTTTTAAAGGAAACCTGAATGCTGTGCAGGAGTTAACGAAGCCGGGAGGAGGCGTGTCCAGCAGAGGGTACCAATGTACAAAGGTCCAAAGGCCAAAAAGCATGTTTCTGGGAACTAAAATTCTAAGGAGTGTCCAGGACAGATGGTAGTCATTTTGAAAACCCAAGAACTAATTCAAATGGTGGTCACTCACAAAAAAATAAGATTAAAAATACATATGTACATTTTAAAACTCGTGGGTCATGAAAAAATCATGGGAATTTTAAAATGCTTAGAACTGAATATGGTAATGAAAATAGTTGTGGGACACAAATAAAGGGAAACTTAAAATCTTATTAACGAGTTCCATACTCATGTATAGAAGATGGACTGGCAATTAATAAGCTAAGCATCTGCCTCAAGGATTTGGAAAAAGAATGACCCATTAATTCCTGAACCAAAGAAAAAGTAAAAATAAGTAATATAAATGTTTAAATGCATATAACTAGAACAAAAGCAGTTTAAAATAACATTGGGACTAATTTTATGCTAATAAATTTGAAATGGATAGTTTTCCTGTAAAATATAATTTGCCAAACAGATACAAGAAAAATAAAAAATCTGAATAGACTATAATAAATTGAATCAGTAGTTAAAAATCTACTTATAACAACAACAAAAAAACACAGATGGCTTTATATGAAGGAGACAAAAAAAAACAATAGAACCAGATCCTATAGGACCCCAATAAAAAGTCTGGATTTTTATCCTAATGATAATTAGAGGATTTTAAGCAGGAAGATGGCACAAGGAGCTTTGCATTTTGAAATGAGGACTGCGCCTGCAGCGCCACAGGCCGACTGGCACGGGGACACAGGTTGAAGACCTCTGTGATAACCCAGACCGGAGCTGCTAGAAACCCGGACTAAGGGGGTGGCTGCAGAGTTGAAGAGTCACTAACAGATCTGGGGTATGCTCGGGTCAGCTATAGCGGGGGGGGGGGGAAGCATGTTAATTGGAGGTGGGTAAGGGCTGGGAGTAATTAAAGGTGAAACCCAGGTTTCTGTTTAGATAACTGGGTGTATAGTAGCGCTTTTCAATGGCATAGAGAAGCTGAGTGCATCAGGTTTGGGGGGAGGATGATTTTTAACATCCTGATGGAACTATCTAGTAGATAGTTAGGTACAAGAATCTGGACCCAAGAAGGGGGGTTAGGGTGAAGATATGGTTTGGGAATTTCCTAAAAACCTGAGTTCTCCCAATTCCAAAGACAACTAACCATGAACACAGAGTCTGAATCAGTTTCCCAACTGTAAAATACTAATACCAGCTCCATCTCTTTCCTAAGGGAAGCTGAAAATAGAGACCAGCAAAGTGAAAGGACTTTGAATCAAAGAACTTGTACATGGCGGCATGTCCATGAGACAGACAAGTTCGGTAGACAGGGCTGCAAGTACCCTGTGCCATTATCTTTCTAGCCTCCAGCCTCTGCCCCTCCTCAGTGTGAAGGGCTGCTTCTCTAGGGAGAAAAAGAGAGTAAAGGACTGAAATGAAGATCAAAAGATGCTATGAGGAAATATTCATGTGTTCATTCAACAAATTTCTTGAAGCTCAAATTGAAAATTCAATTACCTATCAGTCATTCACAGTTTTGGGTGAATTTTCTTTTTTTTTAACATATTTTATTGATTATGCTATTACAGTTATCCCATTACCTCCCCCCTTCACTCCCCTCTACCCTGCACACCCTCTCCCACCCACATTCCCCCCCTTTAGTTCATGTCCATGTGTCATAAGTTCTTTAGCTTCTATGCATATCACTATACTTGAGATATCTACATTTCCCATACTATTTTAGCTTCTACATTTCCCATACTATTCTTGCCCTCCCCCTGTCTATTTTCTACCTACCATCTATGCTACTTATTCTCCATACCTTTTCCCCCTCTCTCCTCCTCCCACTCCCCTGTTGCTAACCCTCCATGTGATCTCCATTTCTGTTTTTCTGTTCCTGTTCTAGTTGTTTGCTTAGCTTGTTTTTGTTTTTGTTTTTGTTTTTGTTTTAGGTGTGGTTCTTAATAATTGTGTTTGCTGTCATTTTACTATACATGTTTTTTTATCTTCTTTTTCTTAGGTAAGTCCCTTTAACATTTCATAGAATAAGGGCTTGGTGATGATGAACTCCTTTAACTTGGCCTTGTCTGAGAAGCACTTTATCTGCCCTTCCATTCTAAATGAAAGCTTTGCTGGATAGAGCAATCTTGGATGTAGGTCCTTGCCTTTCATGTCTTGGAATACTTCTTTCCAGCCCCTTCTTGCCTGTAAGGTCTCTTTTGAGAAATCAGCTGACAGTCTGATGGGAACTCCTTTGGAGGTGACTGTCTCCTTATCCCTTGCTGCTTCTAGGATTCTCTCCTTCATTTTTACCTTGGCTAATGTAATGATGATGTGCCTTGTTGTGTTCCTTCTTGGGTCCAACTTCTTTGGGACTCTCTGAGCTTCCTGGACTTCCTGGAAATCTATTTCCTTTGCCAGATTGGGGAAGTTCTCCTTCATTATTTGTTCAAATAAATTTTCCACTTGTTGCTCTTCCTCTTCTCCTTCTGGTTCCCCTATAATTCGGATGTTGGAACATTTAAAGATGTCCTGGAGGTCCCTAAGCCTCTCCTCATTTTTTTTGAATTCTTGTTTCTTCATTCTTTTCTGTTTGGTTGTTTCTTTCTTCCTTCTGGTCCACTCCATTGATTTGAGTCCCAGTTTCCTTCCCATCACTATTGATTCCCTGTGCATTTTCCTTTATTTCACTTACTGTAGCCTTCATTTTTTCATCTAATTTGTGACCAAATTCAACCAATATTGTGAGCATCCTGAACACCAGTTCTTTGAACTGTGCATCTGATAGGTTGGCTATCTTTTCGTCGCTTAGTTGTATTTTTCCTAGAACTTTGATCTTTCTTCCATTTGAGCCATTTTTTTTTGTTTTGTTTTGTCCAGCCTGTTACATATGAGGGGCAGAGCCTTAGGTGTTCACCAGGGTGGGGCAGCCCATGTCGCTGGGTTGTGATGCTGTATGTGGGGGCGGGGTCTGAGATGGCACTTGCTCCGCTCTCCGTTGGACTTCAGTCCCTTCTGCCACTTCCCCCAAGCAAACTGGGCCTTTCTGGTGCTGATTCTCATGTGGGTGGGCTTGTGCACATTCTAGGACCCCGTGGGTCTCTCCAACGAACTCTCCTGTGAGGCTGGGAATCTTTCCCTGTGTCTCAACCCCCACAGGTGTTTTCAATCAGTGCCCCAAGGCTCTGTTTCCCAGCACTGGGATCCTAGGTTGCGCACAGTGCCTTGCTTCACAATCACCACCTCGCTGGGTCTGCCTGTTGCCACCCCTCAGCCAGGGTCTGCCAGCCACCACCTGCGCACCCAGGGTCCGCTCGCTGCAATCTTGCATGCCCAGGATGCCTTACGCTCCTGGTCCCACCATTCTTTGTGCCTCGACCCCTCTCCCCCTGGCTGCCTGACTCTGCCCCTCCTACCTGTCTGGATGAACATGTCTATTTTAACCTCTTGGTTTTCCAACTTCCATACAGTTCAATTTTGTGTCAGTTCTAGTTGTTATTCTGTTTTTAAATTGTTGTTGTCCCTATCTTGGTTGTGCGAAGAGTCACAGTGTATGTAGCTATGCCTCTGGCTTGGCCAGAGTTTGAATTTTTTTTTAAGACTTTATTTATTTATTTTTAGAGAGGAAGAAAGGGAGGGAGAAAGACATCAACATGTGGCTGCCTCTCACACACCACCAACTGGGGACCTGGCCCACAACCCAGGCGGCATATTCCATTACTGGGAAGGGAACCAGCGACCCTTTGGTTCCCAGGCCAGCGCTCAATCCACTGAGCGACTCCAGCCAGGGCTCCTTTTTTTTTTAATAGGTAAACATTCACATGGTTCCAAAATCAAGTTCACATAAAAAAAGCATACATTGGAAAGCCTCCCAACCATTCCCACAGCTGCATAGTATTCCATTGTCTACCATAATTTAATCGATAAGAGTAGTGTCTTTACAGAAGATTTTGGAGCCTGGAGATCTCTGAAAGGAAGGTCTTGGTGGGTCACATTTGGAGGCAGCAAGGGACACTGGGAGCCAAGGAGCAAAAGAGCAAAGAACAAGAAGTGGGGAACAGCCCCACTGACTGGCCTTCCTTTCTGAGGCCTTAGAGAGGAATATATCCCTCAGGCTAGCTTAGGGACACTCCAGATAAAGTATCTGGAGAAAGAAAAACCTGTCTCTGGGATTTCATTAATTTAACAAATATATATTGAGCCCGTATTAGGTATCAGGCCCTCTGCTCAGCCACAGGGAACATGAGGACAAGATCTCCATTTCGGTTCAACTGGAGACAGATGTGCTGACTGTGTGGGGCAGTTAAGGTAGTGTCCATGGGGGAGCCAGGCTAACATGCCCTGGGGAAGTCACGGCAGGGAGAGCTCATGGAGGCGGAGGCCCTTTCTCAGACGCTGACCCTGGCTCAGATGTCCAACCTCCCGAGCCTTTCTAACCTGCATGCACAAGCAGCTCCCCCCTCTGGGCCTCCTCTTGTTGCACACAGCCCTGCTGTGGCGCTCAGCACACTGTCCTCTAGCCTCTCAACATTTGTCTCCCTTACTAGACTGTGAGCTCCCTGTGCAGGCACCGTCCTTTATTTGTGGTGCCTCTCTGAACCCCTAAAGCTCTGCACAGTGCCTGACCTTCAGGACAGAGTGTTAAGTGAACTCTGCTTCTTCACAGGGAAGACAGAGTTTAAGCCGAGCCCTGAAGAACAAGTCCGACTTGGACAGACAGAAAAGATGACGATGGAGGGCAGGCAGATAGACGGGTGGGCTGGAATGTGTCTCCGTGGGGATGGGGAAGGGGCAATAGAAGATTAAAGCATGTTACGGTCAGCCTAGGAATTCTCAGTGTCTTCAGAGGAAATCTGGAGGCTAATGATCACCTAATACAGGAGTGGTTTCAGCTCAAGGAGCAAAATGAGGGGATGCTGAGCTTCATTTAAAGATTCATTTTCCCAGCGACTTCTCCTGAGTACCTGTGGAGGCATTTAAGGACTTTGTCTCTTTTTGAGCCTCATCCTCCCACAAACACCATGATTCCAGCTAGTCAAATGAGAAGTTTCCAATATTCTCCTCAGATCAAAATCACGACATCCCTACTTCAAGGGCTATCAAAGAGAAACTAATTTCATGCCATTGTAGGCATACCAGTCCCTTTGTTAAACAAAATCTATACACCAAGGACCATGAACTGAGCAGGAGTGTGGCTCTCCTCCTGGCCTGTGGACTGAGAGGGACCACAGAAAGTCAAACTGCCTGAGAACAAAAACAGTACACACAGCGTGACTGAGATCTATGAAGAGGTAGGGAGTGATAACAATGGAGGCTGGTCAGAGCAGCATTGTAATCCCCTCTGAAGCAGCAAAGCCCTTCTGAATTGAGATGGTTCACAGACCCAGCTCAGCAGCAGAGGGAAGACAAGACAAGCATGAAGAGATCCAACCACACACACACTCAGCCTGCCTCTCCAGATGCTTTGTCTCCAGACCCTGCCAACCAACTCAAGTTACTACTACAGACTCAAAATTTATTTTTTTAAGATTTTATTTATTTATTTTTAGAGAGGGAAGGGAGGGGGGAGAGAGAGAGAGAGAGAGAGAAACATCAATGTGCGGTTGCTGGGAGACATGGCCTGCAACCTAGGCATGTGCCCTGACTGGGAATCGAACCTGCGATGCCTGGTTCGCAGCCCGAGCTCAATCCACTGAGCTACACCAGCCAGGGCCAAAATTTATTTTTTTAAGAATTTATTTATTTTTTAGAGAGAGGGGGAGGGAGGCAGAAAGAGAGGGAGAGAAACACATCAATGTGCAAGAGAAACATCGATGGTTGCTTCTCACACGCCCTCAACTGGGAACCTAGCCCACAGCCCAGACATGTGCCCTGTCCGGGAATTGATCTGGCAACCTTTTGGTTCACCAGCAGGGGCTCAACCCACGGAGCCACACCAGCCAGGGCGAGACTCAAAATTTAAATAAGATTTTGTCTTTTATATGCATTGAGGGAAGAGATGAGGGCTTACCAGCCAGTAGCTGGGCAATCACAATCCAACTCCTTAACACAATGAAACTGCAGGCCTCCTTCACACACGGGCACCTTCTTCACAGAGTGAAGGGCCTTCACAGAGAAGGGGGCTCGTGCCACTCGGAAAATAGAAGAGGAGACCTCATGATACTTAGCAGTGTGGACAGAAAGGGGGCACAATAATGAATCTAACTGAAGAAACCTCTCAAAGGGATTGGATCAATAAATTCCTAACCAGGCAGGTAATGGCAGGTAGTCATGCGCCAGCCTATAACTTCCCTAGTAAAAGGTTATCTTTGCTGTAGATGAGCCCTGTCCATTGTTTCTGTGCACCTAGGTTCACACATCTGTGAAATGCCTCCTTTTCAGACCCCTAGGAACTTAACTACCCTTGAGAGAGCGTGTAATCTTAACTCTCTTGTCCCTGCCTTGCTTTCTCCCATCTTCATCTAATCTTCCTTATGTTCCAGATGCATAAAAGAAACTGCAGAACTATCATTCTCAAGAGCATTTGAGATCTGGCTCCCCAGCAATGTCATCAGTTTGGCTCAAATAAACTCATAAAAATCCTTGATAGTTTTGGGCATTTCTTACATCAACAGCAGGGGAGAGGAAGATGGACAGTGCAGTCCTAAGTCAACAAACCCCAGACAGGCTATT
The DNA here is from genome assembly GCA_004024845.1 of Tonatia bakeri. Classification (NCBI taxonomy): domain Eukaryota; kingdom Metazoa; phylum Chordata; class Mammalia; order Chiroptera; family Phyllostomidae; genus Tonatia; species Tonatia bakeri. The sequence continues at coordinate 25,908 of PVIA01004609.1, forward strand.
TAAAAGGGTCCCAGTGTGTATCCACTAACACATACAAAGGACCTATCAGTTTTTGAAGAGCTTTCCTTTCTCTAAGTGTAAGGTTCTCCTGTTAGGGAGGGATGATTTCTTCACCACCCGGACACGCTGTCAGGCCAGCGTGGAGTCGTGAGAGTTTGCACCAGGAAGGGGACAGTGGGAATGGAAAGGAGTGACATGGGTAGCCAGGGATGCCATGATCTGGCTTCTTACTACACTGAAAAACAAAAACTACCCAAAGAGAGTTTTCTTGTGACCCCACTTCCACACTTACCAGCTGCCCAGCAAGCATACCCACCCACACTCTCGTCCATCCTGAAAAGCAGTGAGTTGTCCAGGCAGCTAAGACCATCCCCTCACTTGTGCCCCAGATCCCACCTCCTCTGTCTACTGGAATTGTCTACTTTCTTTCCCACTCAAGTAATTCTATCACACAGCACTGTGACATATCCCAGCTTTAAAAAGGAGAAAACAAAACTTCCCCACACTCCTCTCCACTCCCACTCCATTCCTCCCTCACTCTCTTGAATCCATTCCCACAGGGTTTTCAGCTCAACCATCCACCGAGAGAAGTCTTGTCAAGGTCACCAGTGACCTCATATTGTCAAATCCACCGGTCATTTCTCAGTCCTCATATTGCTTGGCCTCTGCATGGTTTGTCGAAGTTTGATTCCTCCCACTTGAAACATTTGTTTCACTTGGCTTCTGAAATAACTGATTCTCTTACCCGGCAGAGCTGCTTCTTCGTGCTCCCTTCCCGGATTCTCCTCTTCTAGACCTCTAAACAACAGCAAGAGAGCAGGAATCAGACTCCCGCTGCTCCCTATCCACACTCGCCTCCTGGAAACATTCAGTTCCATAGCTTTAAATATCATTTATATTCCTTTGTCCATCTGGTCCCATAGCTTTAAATACCATTTAGATATACCAATAACTTCCAAAATTATATTTCCAGCTCCATCTTTTTCCTAAACCATACATGTGTGCAATTCCCTACTCTATATTTTTACTGAATTCTAAAGGGCATCACATTTAAATTAAATTAAAAACTTAATATTTCCCCTACCAAGGTGTGGCTCTCATTCTTCCTTCCCCCAGTTTTGGCACATGGAAACTCTGTTCTTCCACTTACTCAGGCCAAAAATCTTGGAATCATCCCAACTCCTTACTTTCCCTTATATCCCACGTCTAAGCCATTAGCAAAATCACTTGGATTCTGTCTTCAAAATATAGCCAGAACTGAAGTACCTCTCACCATTGCCCTATCCAAGTTACCATTCATTCTCTCCTGGATTGTAGCAGTAACCTTCTAACCCTCACCTCTAGTAGCCTCGTACCAAATCCCGCTTGAGAGGCCAAATAAATAAGGACTGCAAAAAAACAGTGGATTTGGCAATGTGAGTCACTGGTACCCTGCATTCGCTGGAACGGTGGGCAGGAAAGCCTGATGGAACTGAATACCACTCTATAGTGACTTGGACATGCTCCCTATACTGTATTCTTGTTGACTTTGTAGGTTAACTCACCAGGCAAAGTTCCTGATTCCAGAGCCTTTGCATTTGCTCTTTCTTCCTTCTGCCTGGACCGCCCTTGTTCCTCCAGACACAAGTCACACAATCACATCAGGAACTCCTGCTTTCTCTCCCGAATTCAGATTTCTATTCCAACAGCAGCTTCTGAGAGATTTCTTATCGGGCTGTTTAAAATAGTATCTTTATACTCTCCATCCCTTTATTTTTCTTCATAGCATTTATCACTATTTGAATAGATCTCTTTAGGGGATGTCTCCCCACCCCCTTAACACACACTAGAATGTAAGCTCCCTGAGGGCAGGGGCTCTGTTTTGTTCACCACTGTATACGCACCATGGCAAACAGTGAGTTTTCATAAATACCTGTTGAATGAATAAATAAATGACCTTCCCCTCAAACGCACGGAGTTACTACCAAGAACGTGCAAGCATGCTCAAATTTAAGACCTCTGAATATAATCCTTTGGCCTCCAAAAACGTGGACATGCAGTCTTAACACCTCTCTTAAATGTCGCGCTCTTAGAAGACCTACGGCAGCGTTCCGCCCTCACGCAAATCTCGGAAAAGGAGGGGCAGACGGTTGTGTCATCAGCCTGCGCCCGCCTGCCCAGCGACGCGCCGGCGGCTGGCGCAGCCCTTCGCTCGCCCGGCCTCCCCCTCCCTGGTTCCGCGCTCTGGTTCCGCCATGGAATCCAACAAGGATGAAGCCGAGCGCTGTATCAGCATTGCCCTCAAGGCCATCCAGAGCAACCAGCCCGACCGAGCGCTCCGCTTCCTGGAGAAGGCGCAGAGGCTATACCCGACGCCGCGAGCTCGCTGTGAGTGTGAGGCGCCCGTGAGACCGAGGGGACTTTAGATCTAATGGGGGGAATACGGGAACGGACCGACGGGAGCAGTTGGAGGAGGGGGAGGGGTGGCGAGGCGCGGCTACGCCTGCGCTCTGAGACGCGCAGTGGCTGCTGGGATGTGCAGTCTGCCGCTCCCACGGCTCTCCGGGATGCTGCACACCTGATGACAGGGGCGACCGCGACTTCAGCTTGCCGGATGTTTGCAGAACCCTCTGAGATTTAGAGTTTCCAAGAATACGAGGCGCTTGCAGACGAGGTGAAGGGAACTTACCTAAAAGCGAAATCAAACTACTTTTCCCAAGGGGCCGTTCGGTGGCCCGGGGCCAGTTGCCAGCCTGGGAAATATAGTTTAATAAACATAACTACTCTGACGAGGAAAATGGGTTCTAGGGAGGAAAGGAGACTTCCGATCTTCTGACTGCCTGCAAAGGCTTCTTCATATCTTCGCTCCCTTGCACGTTTCCAGGTGAAGGCCAGAGACCACCCTCCCAAAACTAGCACCTGCCTTCACCCCTCCCCGCGCCCCCCTTTCCGGCTCCACACCACTGCCTTGGAGGGTCTGTCCTGAAACCGGCGTTCTCACTCCCTCCTGGAGCCTCTGCTCCCGTTTGTGACATTCTGAGAAGACTGTCTTGTTGGAGACGCTGGTCCTGGCCGCCCCCCAACCCCACGTCCCTCTTTCCCAGGAATCCAGGCTGCCCTGCTCCGTGGCCCTGGTCTGAAAGAAGCCTTACAAACCAAGGAGGGAAAAGTGAAGTGGTCTCCACTGCTGAGCATCTCACTGTACCCGGGGACCCGCTTTTTTTCTTGAACCAAAGTCTTTAAAGAAATTTTCCTTAATACTGGAAGACAGAAATAGATAGTCTGTTGAAGATAACAGGGCTTGTGCCTGCAGTTACCATTTAGTAAACCGTCCGGCATAAACGGGTACTCAGAATCAGAAAACCTGCATTCCATCCTGACTGCTACCATGTGATTTTTCTGAGCTTGGATTTACTCACCTAGAAAATTAAAGGGTTGGCACAGATCATGTAAATAACGCTAAAACCCATAGAGCTTTTCAGTTTAGAAGGCTCTTTCAAATGCATTTTCTCACTTGAGCTTACCGAACAGGGAGGCAGAGCAAAGATGGTTATCTTTGTTTTGTAGATGAACACATATCTCGGAGGCCAGGGACTTGCCCAGTATTGCACAGCTAGAAATTGGAAAGTTCTGTGACATGGAATCTTTCTAAAGGAGTAAGATGGGAGTGGAGAGCAGCAGTCGGCCTCCAAATTGTCCTTGCCCGCGCCATGAAATTGAGAAGGGGGAACCCTGGTGGGAGAGGCGGCCTGGAATGCCTGCATTTTCCTGCTTCCTGACCGCGTGTTGATCATTTGCCCTGTCTGCCTTCTCTTGGAGAGGGTTTCGGTCTGTATGTGCTGGGAATCCTGAGGTAACCCGCTCAAGGTGCTTCTCTATAAAGTAAGTCACACTGTGTAAGAGGAGAGCAGGGTGGGGTGGGGCCCTTCAGCCCTCAGCATTCTCTCTGACTGATGCCTCTGGGGGCTTCGGAGCAGGTGGCCAGCAGAGGATGGTAACTATATAGCCTGTGGAGATCTTCCTGTCAGCGGGCCTCCTGGGCTGGTTTGGGGGCTTTGTGGGATGTCCTTCCTGGAGCTCTAGCACTGGAATTTGCTGTGGCAGAAGAGTCACCCGCTGCATGTTTGTAATATTTATGATATTCTGGAATGAGTGCATGCCTCTCTATAAACATTACCTTGTGCCATCCGGAACCCCATACTGAGCTAACAAGGACTTGGGCTTCATTTAGGCCTGAGATAGGGAAATCTTGGTTAGAAAAGTACTAGGTAGTATTGTCCACACTTGATATGTGAGGTTTGAACTCATTCTAGATACTCACTCAATGCAGTGAACATTTTTGTTTTGTTTTTGAAGTCCTCTGCTTGGTTTTAAGTGGTGAGCAGAACTGATTGGTCAGGCATGATCCCTTGCCTTAAGTAGCTTACGATCTAGGGAGGGAGACAAATTACTGAAAAAAGTAATATTGTAAACCACAAAACAATAACAGTGAGTCAAGCCCTGCTGAGTGGCTCAGATTGTTTGTCCTGTAGACCAAAAGTCACAAGTTCAATCCCCAGTCGGGGCACATGCAGGAGGCAGCCAATCAATGTTTCTATCTCACATCAATGTTTTTCTTTCTCTCCCTCTCTAAGATCGATAAATTTATCATCAGGTGAAGACTAGGAAATATATAAAATTAATCACAGTGTCAGGTGCTGAGGGCTTATGGATCGACTTGAAAAATTCAGTTCCTGCCTTCCATGAGTTCACAGTCTGGTGATATAGAGGGAAGTACTGGGGGTGTGGGGCTTGGAGGACAATCTCCTGAAAATTAAATTACAGGCAAAATATCGCTGTAGCAAGGACGTAAAAATAATGGTAAATCACAGTGAGGAAAGAGTTCAGGAAGGAGTATGGGAGGTAGCATTTGAATGGTATTTGGGAGGAAGGCAGGAGACTTAGAGAAAAGCTTCCTGGAAGAAAGACATGGAGGCTGGAAGCTGTAAGAGGTGCGGAGGGAGAGGTGGAGTGCAGAAAGATGTGGAGGCTGTGGAGGTGGTAATTTAAGTATAGAAAGGGTTCAGTTTGGAAAGTGGAATGGAGTAGGATTTCCAGATTGTAGAAATCCTATCGTGCCAGGCCAGGATATTCACTTTATTCTATCGTAAGTGGAGGGGAAAACTGAAGTTTTAGGTGGCAGGAATAAGATAAGGGCATTTTTCTTAAAAGAGAACAAGGTGAAGTGTTAATAAGAGGGAAGAGAGACCCAAGTTAGAAACAGCTGGGAGACGGTCGCACTGAGTAGGTGAGGAGCTGGGAGGGCCCGAGATAAAGACAGCCTGGAGGAGGGTGCGGTCAGCCTGGCAAGAGCGATGCTAAGGAGAAATGGGCATTCAGAATCCAAGCCCGTGGGACTGGGAAACAAGCAAGGCTGAAGAGCATGGGTGAGAAGAGATGGCCAGGGTGGGAGGTGCCAGTGGGTTGCCCCACAGGAGCTATCAGCTTGGGGCTCACGGGAGAGAGCTTCAGGTTCTAGCTGAAAGTCTGGCCTCCGTCTGATGGAGCTCACTGCAGTTATGCCTGGCAGAAGTCACTGTGGGCAGGTGTGGAACATGGAGAGGAGCTTGCTGCTGGCACAGCCTTAGCCCTGTGCAGAGTGGGGCGGAGCAACAGCAGGAAGAGGCGGTCCCAGGACAGAGCAGTTGCCAGGTAGCCACGGAGCAGTGTTTCAAGGAGATGGTGAGCGGCACTGTCAGGTGCGGCAAAGGCCACGCAGGAAAAGGACAAGTTGAGGAATGAAAGGGAAGGATCGAGAGCGTGGAAGGACAGACAGAGGGAAGGGTTAGGGTGAGAGGAGGAGGCTCAGAGCAATTTGAAGGGTTGAGGGGCCTCACAGTGAACTTGAGGGGACCTGAAACTCATGCTTCAGGAAGTGGGACAAGGAGGCACCAAGGACCGCACAGTCACACAGTAGAGCAGTAGCCAGGCCCTGAGCTGGGGTGCCACAGGGCAGGGCTGGTGGAGCCAGTCGGTCCCTTTCTGGGAGTGTCTGTCCAGTGCCTGGCAGCCTAGTAGACACTGGCTTTGCCTGAGGCTCAGCAACAATGGTGGAAGGTGCCAGGTTCCCTGGGGAGCTGATGCGAACATCTGTAGGCCTCACTTTCCTGGCATACAAAGGAAGGGTTGGCCCGAATGATCTTGCAGCTCAGGCTGCCTGGGGTGCTCTGAGTTCTCTGCTGTGGGTCCAGGCTGAGTAAGGAAGGCCCAGGTGGGAAGCCGTCGCAGGGAGAGGGGAGGATGTGTTGCCGAGAGATTCTGGCGCTCAGGGTCCAGGACTGAGAGGTGTTCCAGTACTGGTGAGGTTAGAGTGGGGCTGTCCGTTCAAGTCGGTCAGCCTTCGTGACCCTCACTGTGTGCTCACCCCTTCCATTCATCTGGTTTCACTGAATCTTTCCACCCTTCAGAGCAACCCTGTGAAGGCAGAGATCACATCTTCACTGAGGAATTAGATGACCTGACAAGGCTCCGTGACTGATTAGCAAAAGAACCAGAATGTCCAGCCCCACTCCCAGACTCCTTCCCTACGCTGGCCTCCCTTTCCCGGCTCACTTTGACACTGCAGGCATGTGGAGAGAGCCTGAAAATGAAAGTAATAGATAACGCTTAATATTTGCCAGAAGTTGTGCTGCTTCTTCATATGTGTTTGTGGGAGAGACAGTTCTGTATGGAGGAGCTAAGTTAATGGAGACGAACTCGCCAGCCTGCGGCAGAGCCAGGTTCGAACCCAGGCAGTCTGACTCTCCAGTCTGGGTTTGAGGTGGGGCCACGCCTGGTGTCTTTGGCTGTAGACGTGCTTTCCCCTCTGCTGCCCCCATTCCCACCCCAGCCTTGGTTTCTTCTGCCAGTTTCCTTTTTAAATGCCTGCCAGCTTTACTGGGAAGGGGCAGAATTAGGATTTGAACCTAGCCATGTCTGTCTAACTCCAGAGTCATATTAAGCTGTTCTATCTCCTACTCTTTGGTGACATTCGCCTACAAGCCACTAAGCCAGTAAGGAATGTAATGGTGAGTCAGGACCAGCCCGTCACATCCCACGAGCCTGAGAGACGGGTGTCTGGGCTTCAGGAGAGGCCCGATGGTCAGCAGCCAGACAGCACTCGTTGCCAGCTCAAGCAGGAACCTCCCATCTGACCCAGAGCACATCTCTTCCCCTTTGAGCTGTCTTGGCAGCACTGGGGGATTAGACTTCACGTAACTGCCCTGAAAAGCTTCCAGAAGCTTCCCTGAGAAGTACTGGAGCGAGTCTGTCCCCTCTCCTGGCTGATGTTCGGTGGCAGTCGAATGGCTGGTCATGTTGTCCTTAGGATAAATCAGCTTGGCCTGGACCGCTGGGGCTTCCAGAGAAATCAAAATAAGGAACTTCTGTAAAAGCCCTTAAACACCTAGTAAAGCACGCTTCCGCTTTCTCTCCGTCTTGATCGGCATCTGTTGGTTTCCTCCTTTTCCGTTTCCCCCGATGCCTGGCGTGGACCTGGCATGGGGGGCAACCTACAATGTCACAGCTGCACCTGGGCCCGAAGCCTGCTGAGTGCTGAAACTTCGCCTTCCCAAGCTTTGGAGCTCCCCAGCCCCACCCCCACCCACTTCAGGTCCCCTCATTTTCCTGGCCAGCTAGTTAGGTCATCAGCCCAGGCCGTGATATTAGCAGCAGCTGCTCGCTTGGACTTGCGCTCTGCATCGGTCTCCCTGCCGGTGCTCAGGCACGTTATCTCACTTCCTCTTCCCGCCCCTTCGTGAGGAAACTGAGACTCAGAGGTTTCTCAGATGTACCAGGATCATGTCATTAAGGTAAAGCTGAGATTTGAAACCTGGCTCTTTCAGAATTTAACTTCTCTCCTCTCCTTGGAATGGCCGTGCTGGAAGGAGCTCCCCCTGCCCGACTCGTGTGGTCTGGGTTAGCAGCGTAGTGAAGAGCAGGGGCCCGTGAGCTGGACGTCTTGGGGCTGGAGTGCTGCCTGCCCAGCTTGTCAGTCATGCACACGTGCAGTCATGCACACGTGCAGTCATGCACACGTGCAGTCATGCACACGTGCAGTCGTGCACGGCTCCTCCTTACCATGGGGTGGTGGTAACGAGACTGACCTTTAGGGTCGTTGGGAGGACTGGGTGAGCTAATGCAAGCTGAGCCCCGTGTCCGAGCCTGCCAGGCACACACGGAGCGCTCAGCGCCGTCCCAGGATTTCCCACAGGAACCCGTCCACCTCCCTCAGGGGCGGGGCGGCGGTGGGGCAGGCTCTGTCGGCAGCTCCTGTGTGTGCATTTCCCAGCTGCTGGCTCAGTGAGGTCCTGTGAGCTTGCTGCAACCAAGACAGCCGTGGCTTGGGGCACGCTGGTTCACTTGAGTATCCGTGTGCTGCCCCCTGCCAGCCCTGCCCTAGGCCCCTGGTGAGACCCAGGTGTGCCGAGGCACAGAGTGTCTGCCATTCAGCCGCAGGCTGTGCTGCTGTCCTTCTTCAGCTCAGAGGTGTCCTGAGTTCCTGCACTGGTCTGGTGCCCAGTTTCCCAAGACGCTGCACCCCAGGCATGACTAGGGGTTCAGAACTGATATGCACCTGAATAAGTGGGCACAGGAGACTTCTGTCAGAGGTTTGAGCTGGCTCTTATTGAGTCAGCAGAAACCAAGGGCTTGAGCATAGATGACCCTGACGCTGTCTAAGGGAGACGGCTAGTGTTCTGTGTAGACTCTGCACATTGAAGTAGGGCAGTCATCTGACGTGGCCAGCCCTTGAAAAATGTAAAAACTCGTGAGTAGTGAACATAGCAGATGTGTATCCTGAGTCTCATACCACCCCTGGCCACCCCCCTCCATGGCTAGGCAAAGGCCTCTGGGTAGCCATTCTGACCCCTCCCAGCTGAGGTGGGCGGTCCCTGCTAGTGGGTCCCCATTGCAAAGTACTTCACCCACCTCGGCTCTTCACAGGGTGGCTGTTGAAAAATCTCAAGGATTGCCCTGGCCGTGTGGCTCAGTTGGTTGGATCATTGTCCCGTCACCAGAAGGTCGCGGTACGATTCCCAGTCAGGGCACATGCCTAGGTTGCGGGTTCAGTCCCTGGTCGGGCATGTATGGGAGGCAGCCCACTGGTGTTTCTCACGTCGATGTTTCTCCCTCTCCCTTCCTCTCTCTCTAAATAAATCAACTGGGAAACTGTCTTTGGGTAAGGGTTAAAACAAAAAGTTGAAGGATTGATAGTTTATTTTGGGGAAACGGAAAAGAAGAAAAAAATTGTTTTTATGCTGAGTTTATTTTGGGGGCAAGGAGGGGTTATGCTGAGTGTAAAATGACCTATATACATCCTGCTGACTCCGGAGGACGGTGGGTCCTAAGAGAGCAGGCGACTGTCCCACTAGCCACCACAGGCTCCAGTCAGGCAAGAAGCTAGTGGCTTTGCTGGGAGAATAAGCAGGTGGGGTGTGTGGGGCCCCGGCCTCCCCACGGCCATTTGGCTCTTCAGTCAGATGTGTGGCCTTGCCAGAGCAGGGCCCTGACTGGTTCCCTTGCTCTGCACAGCTCTGATCGAGTCCCTCAACCAGAAACCACAGTCTGCCAGTGACCAACCCCAGCCCACAGATGCAACCCATGCGACCCATAGGAAAGCAGGTGGGTCTGACACGCCCTCTGCCAACGGTGAAGCCGGAGGAGGAGAGACCACCAAAGGCTACACCTCAGAACAAGTAGCAGCTGTGAAAAGGTAGGAGGCTGGGCCCAGCGGGCAGGGGCGGGGTCTGGAGGTGGTGGGGAGGCTTTAAGTCTCGAGAAGGCTTCCCTTCCTGCGGTGCGTCCTCTACCGCACATCTGCCTGTAGTGCGGATGGGCCCTGGGAGGGCCTTACAGAGAGGGAAGGTCCAAGTGGTCAGGCTCACCAGGCCCGCTCCTCATTTCCCATGAGACCCCAAAATGTAGTGTGGGAACCAGGGCTGCGCAGTCCCCTCCCTCCAAGACAGCCCACAGCAGAGGCTGGAAATGCTGACACTGCAGGCTTCCCCTGCTCTTCACACAGCTCTGTTTGTCAGGCAGAGAGGGGGCCAGTCTCCCCCTCCGACTCTCCCCCAACCCACAACCCCGCCCCCAACAAAGACCCGTTCAGACAGAGCCTGTGCAGGGTTGAGTGGAGACAGGAGACAGTCATCCCTCCAAGGCCTGGGCGGGCCCTGCACAGAGCAGCTCACTGCCAGGCCGAGACGGCCCAGCCGAGGCTTCTTGGGCGCTCGTTCCTCCCCAGGCCTCCCTACTCACTAGCCCTGGGGCCCCTCTGAGGTCATTCCCACGTGGTTCAGCCTGTGTGTAACCTAGCATGATCGTAGTTTGCCATAAAAACATAAGCCAAATGTACATTTTTCCGACCAGACGGGGTTTTGACCAGACAGGCCTACCAGTTGCAGGCAACAGAAACTGACTGTGGGGAGTTAGGAATGCCTGGAAAAGTCAGGGTCTCCAGGGACCCCAGGAGTCAGAATTGGTGGGAGTGAAGCAAGGTCTCTTCAGGGCCCTGCGGTGGGGTGAGCAACACCTGCCAGGCCTTTTTTGGTGCCCACTCAAGACTCAAATTGCAAGGAGAGGAGACAGCTGGCCGAGCATGGGACACACCTGTCCCTGGGCGCAGGCCCCGGTGCACAGTCCTGAGATTGCCTGCGGTGAGAGTGCTTTTAGCAAAGGGGAGTGCTTCCCGGTCCGGCAGACACAGCAGCTGCCCCTCTTATACCCTAAACATATTCCTGGTGTTCATCTGGCCCCTTCCCAGATCCCCGTCCCTGTCCCCAAAGTCTGACAGCGTGTGCCTATGAGCCTGGCCAGAGCTGTGTGCTCACGCTGCTTGTTGCCCACCCACCCACCGAGGGCCCTGGGCCCACGGAGACCTCCCCCACCACGCTCGTCTCCCTCCCCCAGGGTCAAGCAGTGTAAAGATTACTATGAGATCCTGGGGGTGAGCAGAGGGGCCTCGGACGAGGACCTGAAGAAGGCCTACCGCAAACTGGCCCTCAAATTCCACCCAGACAAGAACCACGCCCCTGGTGCCACGGAAGCTTTCAAAGGTAAGCTGGCCCTGGTTTCCTGGTATTTTGGTGTTTTTATCGCCTGTCCTTGGAAGGGAAGAAGGTTCTAGTAGCCACCTGTAGCCACGCAGAATTGGTCAGAGCTCGGATAGCTCCATCCTGCCTCCCTGTCCCCCTCATTCCCTGGAGGTTATAGGAGGGGGCTGAGTTCAAAAGGACCAATGGCTTCTCCAGGTCATACAGTGGCTGAGGGGCAGAAGCAGTCCTGCTGTGTTCGCCCACCTTGGGGTCTCTGTACCAGTTGCTCTGTACAGAGAAACCGGGCCACTCCAGGGCAAAGGCCTCTGGCCTGGTGGCCTCCTCAGCACCAGCAGCCATAGCCAGCCCACCCCCAGCTCCCTTGCACATACATTCTGTCTCTACACCACACACACCCTAGGGCCTGTAGCAGGGGACCTGGCAATCTCTCCGGCCTCAGGGCCTACTGGTTCTGGGATGGGTGTTTCCATTCTGGCTGGAAGCAACAGCTGCTCTTTAATCGGTTATATTCTCATTGGACCCACACGTGTGTACAGACGCTGCCAGCACCGTGTCATTGGGTGCTGCTGGTCCACATCTCCCCGAGACGTCTCTTCTCTCATGCCCACCTTGTCCTCTGTGGGACCATCAGGATCTTAGACTCACCTCCCTCGGGGAAATAGTGTGGTGACTAGCCTCTCCTAGCCCAGGCAGGGCGCTGCACTGCTCTGGGGCCGTGACCGTGGCCAGTGGGGATCCTGTGGCAGAGCAGGCCCCAAGACCTAGTGTGCTGTCTCCAGGGCCCACCCCAGGTGCTCCTTGGGGTTGGTCCTACATGGGTAGTCTGCAAGCATCATCGCCTGCTGCCTGTCAGTCAACCCCAGAGGGAGAAGGAAAATGTGAATAGGGAAGCAAGGTGGCCAAGGTTAAAGTTTCCCCAGCCCTGACCTCTGCCTGCAGCCTTCCTGACAGGCACTGAGGCCACACCTGGCCTGGGGGCTTTGTTGAAATGGGAGGAGGGGCATCCACCTGATTCTCAGGGGCTGCAAGTTCCGAAGCAGATCCAGTTCTGACCCATTCTTGTGAGAGAGTGGGCTGATTGACAGGGAGCAGGAGACTCGGGAGGGCTCGAGCTGGGGTCCTTTGGGGCCCAGGCTTCCCACCTCTACAGGGAAAGCCCCAGGGCCAGGCAGAAAATTGGCAGCTGGGACCTGGACCCCAGAGAAGAGAGGGCTCCTGGCCTCAGCCACACTACCAGCACAGGAGGGGCTGCAACTAGAACTGGGGGTTTGGCTGCTCCCTGCCGTTCTGTTGCTTCCAGTTTCTGTTGCTTTCCAGCAGGCTGTCACTCATCTGCTTAGCCCTCAGGTCACACTTCGACTTCACAATTACATAACCTCCAGAAGGGAATGCCTCATCCACTGGGTGCTTCGAGAGAAATGGGGTTGGGGGTGGGAACTGGTGCTTTTTATAAAGTTGGGGACTGGACTTGAAGCAAGACACTCCTGGGTTTGGCTTCTGGCTCTGCCATATCAGAGCTCTGTGAGCTTACACTCCCAGAGCCTCAGTTTTCTCATCGGTGAATGGAGATAGAGTTGCTGTTAGGAGTAAGGGCCTGGTGTGTAGAAAAGGGTGGACTCTCTCTGTGAGGTGGACGGCTAGGAGCCTGAGTGTTAATCCTCTCCCAACCCAGGGGCCCCAGACTCACCCAGGCATGCCCGCACACCGCCCCCCCCCCAAGACTTCCTGCTGTGCTGATGACTTCTGCTTCCTTAGCCCCACTTAAGTACCTGAAGGAGGTGAGCTGTTGGCAGCCATTGGAGCCGTGTCCCGCACACCCCCAGCATGCCCAGGCCTGACCTTTCCACCTCCTTTCCAGCCATTGGCACAGCATACGCAGTGCTCAGCAACCCAGAGAAGAGGAAGCAGTATGACCAGTTTGGTGATGACAAGAGCCAGGCAGCCCGGCATGGCCATGGGCACGGGGACTTCCACCGCGGCTTCGAGGCTGACATCTCCCCCGAAGACCTCTTCAACATGTTCTTTGGCGGTGGCTTCCCATCTAGTAAGTCCTCCTACACTCCCCACAGCCAAGTCCCGCCAGGGGCGGTGGTGGGAGACTGGGTGCCAGCCTTTCCCTTTCCCAGCAGCCCCACTCCTGACTCAGTCCCTCTGACCCCCAGGTAACGTCCATGTCTACAGCAATGGCCGTATGCGCTATAACTACCAGCAAAGGCAGGACCGCAGGGAGAACCAGGGTGACGTGAGTGAAGAAGGTGCTGGGAGAGGAGGGGAGGGCCCCACCACAGGGTGTGGGGCCTCGAGGGGATAGTGACATGCCCAGCTGTCTATTCTGGGATGGCAGTGTTCCCACAACTCTCAGCCCACGAGCCATCTTGGGCCTCCCTTGTCGTTCTGCTGAACACCACCAGAGGGAGCCACACTCCACAGTGCCCACCAGGACGAGCAGGGATTGGATGGCCTCTTTTGGAGAAAGTAATAGAGTGTTTTCCACCTACAGACAGGTTCGGGTGTGAATAGCCTTTGTGCAGCTCATTTGTTCGTGAGGCCGACACTTTCCAAGCAGTGGAAAGCTAGGCTGCACGAAAGAATTGTAAAGGACGACAGCACAGGTGCTGACTCTAGTCTTTTCAACGCTCAGAAAACGTGTGCAAAGGCTGTAGCAGGGCAGTGCTGCAGACGCATGTTGACCGCCGCAAGAACAGCTAGCTAACTAAGGTTAAAGTCCCGTGGACAGTGATGGGACATTTTAAATTATGGCAGGCAGGGGGGGTTCCCTTTTGCTCTGACAATGTGGCCTTATGTTTTTATTTATTTTTAAACTTTAATTTTGTGTATTATTTAACATACAGAAGAGTTTTTAAAGTTACAAATTGTCACACAGTGAACAAATTTATTTGTATTTATAATTTTTAACTGGCGGTTTTAAAATTGATAATATATTCATGTGATTTGAAATTCAGAAAGTTACATGTAGTGAAAGTCTCCCTCCAGCTCTGTCTCCCATTCTTCTGGAGGCAGCCACCTCTGCCCATTTTTTGTTATTCTCTCACAAGGAAATGCATATGCCCACCTTCCTCCTGTATTTAATACCCGTTGCTGTTTGGTTTTTGTCAAGGGAAGGTGGCAGGTGGAGGGGGTTCTGTATTTTGGGGAGCTGTGGGGGAGGGGGGAGTGGTGTCGTGGCCTCTTTGCGTGGTAACTGCCTCCTGACACCTGGGCTGCACGGTGCAGGGGGAGCTGGTGGTGGCTGTGGCAACAGCGTACCCCCACCCAGGTCTGGCTCGGGTGACCATTGCTCTTCCCTGCAGGGTGGGCTGGGGGTGTTTGTCCAACTGATGCCCATCCTCATCCTGATCCTCGTGTCAGCTCTCAGCCAGCTCATGGTCTCCAGCCCCCCCTACAGTCTGAGCCCAAGGCCGTGAGTATCGGTCACTGGGGGTGAGGCTGGGGTGGTGGGCCGATGGGGACTTTGGAGTTTCAGCCACCATCGGGGGTCTTCTTTCCCATCCTGCCTGCAGGTTCTTGGTCATAATGCAGAAAGCTGGCTTAGAATCGAGAAAATACACTTTCCTGTTGAGCAGAAGTTCTTGATCTTTTAGGATCACGGTCCCCTAAGAAAATGCAATGAAACCTACAGATCTTTTCCCTAGAACCTTGCACATACACTTGTGCATATGGTTTCAATGGCTTCATGGCCCGCCCCCTTCAGTCTTATCTGTGGACCTTGAGATAAGAACCTCTGCTCTTATGTTCAGGGTGGGGGCCTTAGGACCATGGAAAGAGCAAGGCCTTTAGTGTCAGACAGACCAAGGGTGGTTTTGAATCCCAGATCCTCTACTAACTGAGCAGCTGTGTGACCCTGGACAAGTTATATAACTTCTCTGAGCCTTGGTTTCCTCATCTGTAAAATGGGAACAACATTTACCTGCTTGTGAAAATTAAATGAGTAAAAATTTCAGGCTGATTGGAAATGCTCAACATTTGTTGAACAAATGGTCTCAACCACCAGTAGTGAACTTGGACAAGTTATTTGACCATTTAAGGTGTTGGCACCCCTAAGTTATTCCTACCTAGCACCTGACAGTATCTGACACATAGTACTTCGCTTCTATTGGTGGAAGCCTTCAGGTCCCACCAAGTGGCTTGGCACTGGCTGGGAGCCTGGCAGCATCCTGCTCGGCCAGCAGGGGGCAGAGTCAGTCCACTGGGCCCACACCAGCCCTGCCGGCTCTCCCTGGCCTGGTGGCAGCCCTTCTCTCTACCAGGCAGCAGTGGGCAGGCAGGGACTGTCCTCACCGGAGCACTGACTCCCATCTGTGTGTTGAGGCTCTTCCCATAGCCTCTGAGCCTGTGTTTGGAGCTGGAATGTAGAATCCAAGAGCTGGAAAGATGGAGCTCTTTGGAACCCTTGTCATTTTGCTCCTAAGCCTCTTAACCCTAGACTCCTGGGTAGGTAGGCAGGCCCTCAGCAAGGGTTGGCTTAGGAGATGAATGAGGACGCCGGAGGCACAGGGAACTGAGGTCCCACAGCTCACTGGAGACTGGGCCCAGACTCATCCCAGGTTCCCTACTTCCCTGACCAGGGCACCTCAGAAAGGGGCATCTCCCCAGAGTCCCCTGAGTCAGCGGTATGGTAAACATGTAACCTGAGGAAGGGTTTGCAACAGATAGCCTGGGCCACTCGTGCTGGGTCACCTGCTTTGTGTCAGATCCTCCCTTTGGGTGGTAGGCAGGTTCCCACTCTAGTTTGGGAGGGAGGCGCCCCAGTCCTGTGGCCTGTGTGGCACCTCTCGTCAGGAGCCTAATCATCCCTAGAGCCACCCGGGGCCTGAGCCCGGGCCCTGGGCCCACTTTGTTCCCCGTCTTTTATTGGCCAGGTCGGTGGGCCATGTTCACAAGCGAGTCACTGACCATCTGAACGTCGTCTACTACGTGGCAGACACCTTCTCTAAGGAGTACACAGGCTCCAGCCTGAAAACAGTAGAACGGAACGTGGAAGACGATTATATCGCCAACCTCCGAAACAACTGCTGGAAGGAGAAGCAGCAGAGTGAGTGTGCATGTGGCCTGGGCACAGAGCTTGAGAACAAGAAAGCAGAAAGCCCTGTTTGCCCAGGGGTCCGTGGGCCCAGCACCTGGCCCTGCCCTGCACCAGCCATCTCCCAGCCATGAGCCAGCTCCACCCCTGCGTTCCCTGGGGCCGGCAGCCAGGGCCCACGTGGGGATTTCCTCTCGGTTCCTCCTGCAAGTCACTGCAGACAGCCTGTGCTTTGGCAGCCGGAGGTAACTATGTGGAGAGGTTGGAGCAGATCTCCTGGTCACCCAGTGATTGGG
Organism: Tonatia bakeri; assembly: GCA_004024845.1. Lineage (NCBI taxonomy): Eukaryota > Metazoa > Chordata > Mammalia > Chiroptera > Phyllostomidae > Tonatia > Tonatia bakeri. The sequence goes on from PVIA01004609.1 coordinate 42,296, forward strand.
TGTCGGGCTCTAATTCCGGGACTCTGGGGAGATGTGACCAGGATGACAGGTTCTCACCTTGCCTGGCCTCACCCCCATTCTACAGAAAGGGGCTTCTCCCCCTATCCCAAGATGGTCCCAATGGGGACCATAGTCTTTGCTCCTTCAGAGTCCCTCCTAAGTCCTCTGCTCCAGCTCCTGGGCCTATAACAGCCTTCCTCCCATCCCCACAAGCCAGACAGGTTCTGGCAGGCTTCAGGGGGTACCAGCTGTGTCCTAACCCTGCCCCGTTGCTTTGCAGAGGAAGGCTTGTTATACCGGGCCCGCTACTTTGGTGACGCAGACATGTACCACAAAGCACAGAGGATGAGCACCCCAAGCTGTAGCCGACTGTCAGAGGTGCAGGCCTCCCTGCATGGATAGCGCTGGGCCAGCCGCACTACCGAGGTCCAAGTATGAGCCAGGGCCGCCTCTGCCCTGCAAACCCTGGCAGCTCTGGCCCCGCTCATGAGTCGGGGGGGGGGGGTGCAGGGTGGGAGGGGGAAGGATCCTGGCAGTGATGGCGCAGGCTCCTTGTCCCTAGCCTGACCTCCAGCCTTCAGAGTTGGGGCAGCTCTGGGGTGTGCTTGGAAAATGAGGTCTGCTTCAGGCCTCCGCTCTTCACCCCACCATACCTTACCCTCTGGCTCAGTGGGTCATGCTGTGGGATCCAAGAGCCAAGCAGAAGAGGGAGCCCAAGGCTGCTGCTGGGAGCCCCTCGTGGCTCCTGGGTCTACTCCAGTCACCAAGTCAGCACCACCCTCTCCCAAGTGCAGCAAACTATTGTCTGCAACCTGGTGTTTAAGCCACCACATGTCACTGGTCCCAAGATAGCCCGCACACAGGGAGAACCACATGGGAACAGTTGGGCCAAGAGCCCTTCCTCTTTTTCTGCTCTCCTGGGCAGTGGGACATGGAACAGGTGGGAGCCCGACAGAGGGCAGAGGAGGGAGCCGACAGGCTAGGAGCAGGAGGGGCCTGGGCACCGACATCTACCTCAGGTGGGACCCCAGGCTGGCTTTCTCTGTCTGTGTCTCTGTCTCTCACTGTTTCTCTTTCATGCTATTGCACCTGCAGCCTGGAAGCCATAGGTATCTGGCCTGCCCGGCATCTCACCTGTGGTCTGAGGAAGGGAACAGCAGGTCATGAGTTCAGGGTCAAATGCAGAGCCCTCAACACAGAGAGCAGGGAGGGATAAATGTTGCTGGTATCAGGCTATCTGCCTCCTTTACCCCTGTGTGCAGGCAGTGGGCTCTGCTTCCAGCATTTGCCGGAGAGGACAACTTGGACCAAGCCCAGAGAAGTGTGGGCAGGGCTGGTGAAGGCCCTTTTTCCTGTTGGTACCCTGTCTGTCCCTCCATGTCCCTTCAGTAGGGATCCAGGTGCAGGCTCTCTGCTTTGAGGCTGCTGGCTCGTGCCCCCAGGAGCGCGAAGCAGACTGCAGGAGGGCAGCTGGGCACTGCAGCTCCCGTGTGCAGGCTGGGCAGGGAGGGTCGCTCGTTCCTGTGGGCTGGGCCAGAGCCTCCGGAGGTGTGACTGCCACGCTAACTGTCCCCACTCTCCTCCCCAGACCATGAAATCCCTGGAGAATGTTTGGTGACGTGCACTGAGCCGAGGTGACAGACTGTGTCTTTAAGGAAAGACGAAAAGAAAAGAAAAAAAAAAAAAACATTAAAATGGATTGGAGGCTGAACACCACACAACTTGCCCTCTCTCTCATCCAGTAAATGCAGAAAGCTCTTAGGACAGACAGGAAAACCTGCCACGGGCTGCCTCCCTCCCTCCAGGGCTGGCCCAGGCTCAGGCTCCGCAGCGGCCCTCTCCTAGGATACGGAAACCATGGCAACAAAAGCAATGTAAAACTTGCAGCTACTGTCTGTGGGAAGGGCTGGGGGAGGGGACACACGACTGCCTTTCTTTTCCCTCCCAGGAGCCACCACCAGTCACCTCAGTGGAACCAGGCAGGCGCTGGCCAGGAGGAGAAAGAACTTTCCAGAGAATGTAATTTACAGATGCATGTATATGTATATATATCTATTTATATGTAAATAGCACATATAAAGATATATATAGATATATAGTCTACTTTTTAAACTGTGCAGGGATTTGGAAAATTGTCTAGATGATTTCTTCCCTGTTGTAGAAAACGGACTGATCGGGGAAGGCAGCCAGGCCCTTCACAGACACCGGCCCCAGCACAGGGAGTTGGGCACAGCCTCCAACGTTCCCCTGGACCCCAGCCCGTTTTAGGCAGCAGCAATCATGACAGGATAAATCTGTAGAAAGTGTTAGAAGATTGCCAGGTTTATGGCTAGGCTGGAGGGGAGAACGTGCCCTTAGGGCCAGGTGCCAGCTGAGCACTGAGTCACGGCAGAGGCCCCAGGTGGCTTTCTGGGGTGAGGCCACCCACCTCAAGCTTTGGCCAGCTCAGGCGGGCACCTCGTCCTGGTGCCTGGGAGCCCTCTGACCCCGTGCCAGAGAGATCAACAAGGTCGGAAGAGGGGCCGGGGTCCGCCCAACTGCCTTGCCCTAGTCCCTGAGTTTTGCCTTCCAGGTGCCACAAGGCACAGCTCCAGTGTTGCCACTGGTTCTTCCCAAGTTGTGCGCCCAGGACTCCCCAGGGCTCTTCCAGAGCCAGCCGGTGGCACCCAGAACCCAGGGCAGCTGCCGGCTCCCGAAGAAAGTCTGCCCTCCATGGACACCATGCCTCCCCGCCTTCTCTCGCACTCTGGACAAAGGATGCATCTGAACCAGAAGAGTTTTCTTATCCTTACCTTCAAATGAGGATTTTTCTCAAAACAGCAGTTGCTGCCAGGAGAAGGGAGGGAGGTTTTCTTTGTTCCCACAGTTTCAACTGGGCCTTTTGGAATGACCATGTTTTCCTGAAGTTCCCTCTGGTGGTGGGTGTGCCATTGAGCCTGCCATCTTCTGAGCCTTACTCCCCACGCTGCCAGCTGAGAGGTGGTACCATCCTCCCAGAGTTACTCCTGGCTCTTTTTTTAAAAGTCCCCCAACAAACAGGATTCTAACTGGGAAAGGAAGCTTGGTGAAGAAATGTCAAGTGTGGAGTTTGAACAAGATCCCACCCTGTGATGAAGTGGCCCCCCCGGCCTGGAGAGGCTGAGAACTGGACTCCGGGTGAGAGTGCCCCGCCACAGCGGCCCTGGTGCTGTGCCCCCACCGTCCGACCGGCTGGTCTTGGTAGATGTCCCTAGATGGCTGAGCCATGTGCAATAAGAACATAGATCCTAAAGGATCCCCTGAGAAGCTGTATTTCTTGAGTTAGAATTGAGATTGTACATCTATAAATATGTTTATTATGTGACTGGCTGTGGTGGGTTTGCACTGCGTGTGGGGGGCCAGGGGAGGCTGAGGTTGGAGGATCCCACAAGCACCTGTTACTATTGACATCCCACAAGGAGTTTGGGGTGACAAGCCTAAATGTCCCCCTTGCCCCAGCTGACAGCCACTTTGGTCACAATTGTTCAGGGCTGACTCCAACCAGGCAAAGAGTAAGGGACTCAAGCCAGGATCCTGGGACCCCCGATTCCAGGCCTGGGTTGGCAACCGGGACTCGAGTGCAACCCCTGCTCCACAGGTTCCTGCTCTCGGCATCCCTTCCCTTCCATCTGGCCTGCTGTGGGCGCAATGGTTCAGCCTCCTCCCTTCTCCGCAGCCTGGAGCTCTGGCCCACTCCGGATGCAGGGCCAGGGAAAAGTTCTCCAAGTTTCCATCCCTGGCTGTGTAGTCTTCCCAGCCATCATTCCCACACCACCCCCACAGCCTGCCCTCCCCCAGGAGGCTGGAAAAGTTAAAAATGAGGCAGCCCGAGTGGGTCTTCCCGTGAAAGGAGCGGCAGATCTGCCCGGGGCCTCCCAGAAACAGGGCTCGGCAGCCCTGACTGGCGGCATGAGGCCCCTCCCACTGCCGCTCCAGCCAAAGACAGGCAGGCTGCCCGGTGGTGCCACTGCAGCCTGGGATCTCATTGGCTGCCCCGCTTGGGGTCACCGCATCTGCCCTGCCTGGCCTGCGAGCCGCCACTTGTTAACTGCAGTTGGCAGGGGCGGTCCCCGCTCCCCCACTCCCATTTACCAACCCATCCCCCTGCACTCAGCGGGCAGCTCAGTGAGCCAGAAGGGGCGGGACAGACTCCAACTGTTTGCTGCAAAAAAAAAAAGCCTTTGACAAGTCCCCACCCACTGTCGTGTGGCAAAACATCTAGCCCGTCCAAGCTCCCGGGATCTGCCAGCATATCTCCTCCTCCCAGGCTGCCCCCAGGCCTCGGGAAGGGAACTGCTCCAAGGAGCAAGGGACTGCATCCCTGCTGAACTGTGACACCATCCCCACCTGGCTTTCCAGGGGAGACACACAGACAGCAGTGCCAAGACCCAGGTAAATAGACTGGGACACAGTGTCAGGTCTGGAGCAGCTCGGAACACTCAGAGGATGTCACCACACAGTTTGGACTGGTCTGTTCCAGAGCAGGAACTGAGGCTCGGGGAAGGGGAGGCCTTGACCAAGAGTCTTCGTGAAGCTGTGCGTGTCTTTGGGAGTGTATTTAGCAAAGCGATCATTCTGCAAACATTTGCTGAACCCAGACTCACTGTTTTCAAGGAGTTCAACCCCATTTGTGCCAAGCAGAGCGGTGGGAGACCCGAGTTCAAAAGGGGAGAAAAGCCACATTAAGGAAAATGGGACTTAATGTGAGCAGGGTGGGCTAGGGCGAGCTGCCCGTGGAAGCAGGCGCAGCCTGTCTCCTGGCGGTGACGGAGGTGCCCACTCGGGTGTGCAGAGCGACTTCCCTGAGTTGCCACCGCCTCCGGAAGGCAGCCTCGTAGACCCGCTGGGTATCACTGTGGGCTCCCCTGCTGCCCGGGCCTGACCCATCTGTGCTGGCTGGCCTTGGGCATGTCACTTCACCTCCCTCCATCTCAGTGTCCTCATCTTCACAAGGCAGTGGCAGAACCACCCACCTCACTGGGTTATTGTGAGGAGAAAAACGGGTTGTGACACAGCACATGGTGTCTGGTACACAGGACACTCTGTTGTCTTCCTCAACAACGATGAACTGATTCACCAGACAAGCGTCAGGTCCCACTCCAGGCACTGACTCCAGAGGTGACTGCAACACAGGCTGCCCTGGTAGAGTTAGGGGCAGGGAAGAGGCCAGAGTTCAGCAGACTCCAGGGCACGGAGGACTGAGGAAAACAACCTGGGAACACGGCAGGTGCAAGGGCTGGCTGGGGCCTCTCAATAAAGGAACTGGCATCTGTGAAGGAAGCAGGGATGAGGGCAGGGCTAGGGTGGGGTGGGCACTCTGGCTGAAGGGGACAGTGTGAGCAAAGTCCTGGAGCTGGGAAAGCACGGAAGTGACAGCATCCAGGGAACAATACACAGGCCAGGTCCCCAATCTATAACTGTCACCTTGCCAGTCACACCCAGTGGCCATGGGCCGAGAAAGAACTTCACTGTGAATGAATGAACAAGAGACCTTGTGCTCAGGAACAAGCAGTCCCGGCTAGCTGCAGGGGGTGGGGCATGGGGCAGAGGGGATTGGCAAAGCTGAGGCCTGGGTGTGGCATTCACCCTGTCACCCCCTCCCCCAAGATCCCCATGGAGGATGTTTCCCCAAGAACAGGCCCAGGCCTCCTGATGCTTCCATAGCCCCATAGCCCTCTGAGTAAGAAGTAAAGGTCCAGGGCTGGACAGGACATAGTGTGGGGAGGCACTCTCTAGGAGACCCCACGGCCAAGCAGTCCTCCCAGAGCCCAAGAGTTGGGGGTTTGCTTGGGGGGCTTACTGCCATACCTTGTCCCCTTTCATTCCCTTCCCTGTGGACAGTTTGGTCTTAACGAAGTCCCAGGGAGAGTGGGGCTGCCTTTTATCGCTGTGACTTGCTGGGCTTTTCCCTGGGAGAGGAGGGTACAGTCCCCCAGTAGAGCTGGTGCTGTTAAGGGTAAGTGGTCGGGCTCAGGGCCTGCAGGGACCCTGGCAGGCAGCTTCACTTGCTTAACTGGGTTGTTGCCATGTTTTTATGATGGACACAGGGAGGGGCCCAAGAGACAGATGTCTGAGCAGCACAGAAGCATGCTGGCAGTCTCTTTCTATAGATGGGGAAAGTGGAGGCCAGAGGGACAGAGTGAGGTCCTTCTCCTGGGTCCAGGTGGCTAGCAGGGCCCTCATGCTCTGACCCCGCTGCCCACTGCAGCCTCCTCCACCCACCCTTTCCTGACACGTTGCCCCAGTTCTTTCTGCCAGCAGCCGCCCTGCTGCTCCTCCACCCCCTCCCCCATGTCCTCTGGGAGGCCTGCCCGTGTTCCCACAGCCTCGGCCTGGCCCCGGCCTCAGCCTGGCCCCGCCCTCCGGCAGTGTGATTCTGGAGAGCCTGTGCAGTTCTGAGGTGCAGGCCGCACACCCTGGAGAGGCGAGGGCCTGCCTGGGGCCTGCCGGCCTGTCTCGTTCGGTGCTGCAGCCCCGGGGCCTTCACACAGCTCGGCCTCCACGAACACAGCTGAAGGAAGAACAGTGTCCACCCAGGCATCTTTCTAATGGCCACTTGTGGCTGTCCCTCTGCAGTTTTCTCCACCTCACCAACCCTGCCCGAGGTAGCCCTATAGACAGTTTTGCCGACATAAACTCAGGACCAGCACAGTTTTGCAGACACACAGGACCGGCATCCAGCAGGACAGTGGGAGGAGGTTCAGTCTCCTCGGGGTTAAGTGAGCACTGAGTGGGGCCTTTTCTGTACCTCCTGGGGGAGGCAGAGTCCCGCTGGAGATGCCCATATCTCCTCTCACTGACTGAGGACAGGCGTGCCGGTGGCTAGTACAGAACCATAAACAGTGCCCATCCTCCAGGGGACCTCTGATCCTGGTCCCGACTCGGGCACCACCCCAGGTGAGGAGAAGAGGGTCCTCTCTCCAGCACTCAGGCCTCTGCCAGGTGACACCACCCACTCCTGCACTCAGACCCAGCCCCGTCCCTTGGTTGCCCTGGTGCTGCCCTGGCCACAGGCCTCAGGGTCACTTCTGGCAGGCTTTGCTACCTGCCGGCTATCAGCCTGTGGCCCTGGGTGCTGAGGATGACATCCCAGACCCCGGGTATCAGTCGGCCTCCCTCCTCCACCACCACCAGACTGCAGGGGCCACGTGGGCAACCCCCGGGCCTGGAGAGGCACACGGGCGGTGCTCTTTGGAGGGCTGTAAGCCTCACTCCCCTCCTGGTCCCTTCTCAACACTGGAGCACTGGAAACAAAATCCTGGATCAGGTTTCAAGCCTCGGCTATAAAGGACATTATTATTTTTTTGTTACAATTTTTCTTTTTTAAAGATTTTATTTATTTATTTTTAGAGAGGGAAGGGAGAGGGAGAGAGAGAGAGAGAGAGAGAGAGAGAGAGAGAGAAACATCAATGTGCGGTTGCTGGGGGACATGGCCTGCAACCGAGGCATGTGCCCTGACTGGGAATCGAACCTGCGATGCCTGGTTCGCAGCCCGCGCTCAATCCACTGAGCTACGCCAGCCAGGGCTTTTTTGTTACAATTTTAAAGTTATACATAAAGAAGTAATTTTCATTTGTATCATTTAAAGTTTTTATTATAATTATCATCATCCTACAGACCTCACTGATTTAGTTCTTAATGTTGCCTCTGTGGACCGTGGAGTGCATGGGCTGCTAGCCTGGTCAGGGTGGGTTTTATACAGACGGCCCCTCCCAGACCCAGCCTCACCCCCGGGACCCCAGGACCCCAGGACCCCAGGACCCCAGGACCCCAGGACTGGAACCCCCTGCACTGCCAGCCTGGGGTTACGCAGCGGGGCAGGATTCAGGCCACAGGATGGAGCTGCATGACCCACATCTGTTCATATTATTAGCACTGGAGCTGGCAGCCAGGGCTGTAACACAATTCGAGGAACTGTTGACTCCTCTCGGCTCACGTTTCCAGCCTCTGGCCCCTCCCGGTGCCCTTGCCTGTTTGTGGTCAGGAGTGCCAGAGAAGACTGAAGAAGACGGCGTGTCCCTTCAGGGCACTGATGATGTCAGTGCAGGCACTGGGGACCTTTGGATGACCCAGGCAGGTCAGGTGCCTGGCTAGTGGCAGCCTCCCCTACCTGTTCCTGGGGTCCTAGCTTCTGAGGACCTGCCCTCCCTGGCCCTCCCTGCCCCCAGCCCCTCTCTGACTGAAGCAGGGTGAAGGTGATGAGGTGGGGTGGTGAGGCAGCTGGGAAGAACACTGCCGCAGACCCCCAGGACGAGGAAGAAAGATTTTCCTCTTTCCTGCCTTCCTCATAGACTCCTACCCCCTCTTTCTGCCCTTGGTGCCTGCAGGTGACAGCAGCAGAGATAAGCTAGGGAAAGTCTGGGCCTTGGCCGGGTGCCCCGGACGGTAGCTCCAGGAAAGGACCAGAGTTCCTGGCTGGGTGCCCAGCTCTACCCACAAATGGGGGATCTCAAGCCAGTCTCCTGAGATCTCTTGAGTCCCTTTCCCTCATTTGTAAAGTGAGATTCTCAGACCTGTCCTGCAGGCTGTTGAGGAGGTTGGGGGGGCACATGAGAAGAGGCATATGGAAGTTCTTCACAAGCCCAGGAGTGCCTCACAAGGCCGGCTGTGGCAGAGTGTAACTTTAGTCCCGTGACTTGCATGAGGAGGGACGGGGTCTATGGCCCCAGTGAACTCTGTAACAAGGGCTGAGACAGACCTCAGTGTCAGTGGGAACCAGGATTTGGAAAATCTGAAGGCTCCTGTACTTGGTAGAAGGTGCCAGGAGGTGTGGGGCTGGGGGTCAATCACCGGGCTCCCTGGGAAAGGAAACAAGGACATCCTTGCCCATGAGCCACAAACGATCGCGTTAGAGACGGCAGGCACCCGAGGGGGGCTCTCAAACTGGGTCCCTACAGGCCCTTGGGTGCCCCGGGTGTGAGGGGGAGGGGTGCACGTGGTCCGGTTTTTCAATCACCTACTGTTATCTCTTTTATTTAGTTTAATTAGAACCTTGACTGGAAAAGAGGTTCCAATACTAAAAACAAATATTTAAAAACCAGAGACCTACTCTATCCCCACAGTTTTACCAATGAAAAAACTGAGGCCCCCAAAAGACAAGTGATTTGTCTGAGACCACCCAGCTAAGTATGTAGTGTCAGGGCTGCTGCCCGGCCGCTAACCCCTGGTCCCTGGGAAAGAGCCAACACCCTGAGGGTGAGGAGAACGGTGAAAAGGAAGGGGTGCCCCATCGAGGCCTGCGTCCCAGCCATGGCTCCCCTTATAAAGACCAGAGGTGGGGTTTGAGGGCCAGGAGCCATATTGCCCCAGAGAAGGCAGCCCCGGATGCTGATCTGGGAAGGATAGGAAGGCAAGTGTTCCTCTGCCCAATTCCTTGACCAGCTGAGCGCTGGGCCCCAGCAAGGCCTATCCAGCTAAGAAACTACCCCAGCCCCAGTCGTCCAGCTTGCTACCCACTGGCCCAGGTGTGCTCTCAGATTCCTCACTGCAAGTGTCTGAGTCAGGCAGACAGGTGCCTCTCTTCCCGTTTTCCAGCTAAAGACACTGAGGCACCCAGCAGCAAGTGGGCCTGGAACCACGCTTCCCTGATGCAAATCCTGTGAGCTCATCATCATTTCCTGCTATTCTTGGTGTCTCTCCCCAGCCCTCGCCAAAGCAGATAGCTGGCCTCTTTCCCCTCAGCTTAGCCCTTGCACCCAACCCCGTGCTAACTGGCCCATCCTACCCCTCATTGGCTTTCGCAAGGAAAGCTGCCCCAGACAAGATGTTTCGCAGGTATCTCAACCAGCCCAGAGCCCTGGGCCTTTTGCATGGCCTTGGCTCAGCCCTTCTGCTGTGCAGGTGAACAGAACATTCCCCGACCACAAAAAGGCAGGACTAGGCCACACCTGCCCTTTCCCTAAGATACAGCCTGCATCTCAGCACCAGGGTGGCCAACTGTTGCGGTTTGCCCAGGACTGTCCTGACCAGCACTGGAAGTCCCAGGTCCCAAGAAATTCCTCACACTTGGGCAAACGGAGGCAACTGGTCACTCTACTCAGCGCACGTGTACCCGGGGCCATCACGCCCCACCACGCCCCGCCCCACTGGACAGGGTCATTCTTTCTGCAGCCTCAGTCTGCACTGAGGCAAATGAATAGGACCTCAGTCAGGCCGCTTGGCCTGTCTGACCCCTCAGACTGGATTGGGGCCTACCACAGGCCCATAGCAGTCAGAGGCCAAAGTCTGCTCAGAGGTGAGCAGAGGGCCTACAACCTGTTGGAGAACCAGTTTACCCTAGGTTGTACCCTAGGTGCTGGGAGAGAAAGAGCAGATAGCAGAGAGAGACTGAGAAAGGCCCAGTAAGATTCTGAGCCTTGCTCCCACCCCAACTTATCCTGAAGCAGGGAGGTAGGCCACTGTGGGGTGACCCCACGTGGGGCAAACCTCAGCTGGAGCCAGCAGGGCTGGCCTGGGACTCGCTGAGGCTGCCTCTACCTGTCAGAGTTTGAGGTGAGTCATTTCCTTCCTCTGCTGGTCTGAGGCTGAGAGGGGAAGGGAGGGGAGAGCATCTAAAAATAGCAGGGCCCAGACTTAGTGATACCTAAAGGGCTTCTCCTGGGTACCGGAGGAGGCAGCTCCTTGTCCAAGCTGACAGCAGGAATGGCCCCCCAGACACAGGCCTGCATGAGGCCGAGGAGGAGGAGGAGGAAGATTCTGAGACCCCCTGCCCCTCCCCCTCCCAGGATCAGCGTGGGGTGCTAAGATGTGGAGGAGGCATCGTGAAGGCTAAGACACAAGGAGCAGTGCTGGGGTGAGGTGGGCTGGGGTGGGCTGGGGTGAGAGTTCAAAGAGGAGAGAGGCCTCCAGCAGGCAGGGCCTGGGGAGGAGCAAGTGGTTATATAATTTGGAAGGTTTAGCCCTCACTGAGGCCAGTAGAGGGGGCAGGGGCAGGATTGCCAACCTGGATTTCCCTCCCACAGAATCTCCACCCCCACCCCCCACACACACAGAGACACACTTGGGGACACACAGACACAGCCCTCACACTCAGCCTGCCTCTGTGAATCATTTCCTCTTAGTAGGACTCATCTCCCTTGTAAGTAGAACTCAGTTTGCCTGGTCAGCAGCACAGACTGAGGCCCCACTGTGTGCTGGAGCCACACCCTAGAAGCCAAGGAAGCAATGACATGACTCCCCTGGCCTTGGGGACATCTTCAGAGGCCCTTCCAGGAAAGGGCAAGACAACAGCCAGAAACACAAGAAGCAGGGAAGGCCCTGTGCAGTGGGACAATGTGGAATCTCGCACACTCGCACTGCCACTTCCTGGCCATGCGACCCGAGACAAGTTATTTGGCCTCTCTCCTGCCTCCATTTCTGCATCTATTTAACGGGTGTCATATAAGGCCTTCACCACGCGTCAAAGACAGTAATCTCTCAAAGCAAACGGAGCCCCTTGCCTCAAAGCTCATGGTATGAAGCCACAACTTTTATTTTTAAAATTTATTGATTGATTGGTTTTAGAGAGAGAGGAAGGGGAGGAAGAAACATCAATTTGCTGTTCCACGTATCCATGCACTCATTGGCTGCGTCCCGCGCCAACTGGAGGTCGAACCTGCAACCTTGGAGTATCAGGCCAGTGTTCTAACCAACTGAGCTATCCAGCCAGGGCCGAGGCTACCAACTTTTAAAAAGCAAAAGGACCCTAAAGATTTCAGTACACATTTCTTCTTTTTTTTCCCCCCAGTACACATTTCTATCCCAAAGACCCAAGACAGTAACATTCTACTTGGCCCCCACCTATGGCAGGGAAGAGTGAGCACTGGGGAGAGGAGCTGCATTTTACAACAGTGGCCACTATCATGAACACTTCCTATTTACCTCATGTTTTCTTATCTTCACAACAGCTCTTTTTAAATAAAGATTTTATTTATTTATTCTTAGACAGAGGGAACGGGTGGGAGAAAGAGAGGGAGAGAAACATCAATGTGTGGTTGCCTCTCATGCATCCCCTACTGGGGACCTGGCCTGCAACCCAGGCATGTGCCCTGACTGGGAATCAAACCAGCAACCCTTTGGTTCACAGGCTGGTGCTCAATCCACGGAGCCACACCAGCCAGGGCTACAACAGCTTTATATGGCAAGGATTACTATCCTCATTTACATGTGGAACCATGGAGGCCAAAGGCAATAAGTAACTTGTTCAACATCATATAGTTAGCACATGGTAGAGACCAAATTTGGACCCAAATCTGAGACATACTCCTGTGCATTATGGGGCATAGGTGGTGGCCTCTTACATCTGAAGTTGGATGAGGGGGCATTGATCTCTGACCCTTCCGAGAGTTGGCCTTTGGAGACTAGCCTTGGAGGATGAGAACAGGCCAAGCCTTTGACTCAGGGCTGCCTTTCTTCTGTCTCATCTGTCACCCTGGGGCCCCACCAGCCTTCACAGCCCCTTCTAGAAACACAGAATGTGGTACACTCTCTTCATTTTTTGCAGGAGGAGGTAGGGGTTGCTTTATAACAGCCTAGTGAGGGAAATGTCATGACCCCCACTTGACAGAAAAGGCAGACAGGTCAAAGAGATCATGAAACTGCTGGTGATCACAGAGCTGGGGGAGGCAGAGCCTGGACCAGGCCCGGCCTCTTAGACTCCAAAGCTGAGGCCAAGTCTGCACACTCCTGCTGTCTGGCGCGTGTGTGTGTGTGTGTGTGTGTGTGCACGCTCGCGTGCTGCCCCCAGCTCATCACGCTGTCCCTGAGCCATCCCTGCTCCCACTTGCTGGATTACTTGCAAAACCCAAACCTTGCATCAGTCAGACAGCTTTCTGCGTCTCTGGGCTTTCCCCACTGTTATCTGACTCATCCCCTGCCAGTCCCAGGAGACCGAGAAAGCAGGCCTCTGAGCCCTGTTTACAGAGGGAGACACTGAGGCAGGAAGTGACTTACTCCAATGAGTCAGCAGCCAGAGTTAGCAGGGGCGCAGGCTGGGAGGCCATCAGTAATGTTCCTGGGGTGGCACATACTCAAAGAGTTTCTAACGCCACACAGTAGGCACTAATATCAAGATTTGTGTTGGATTCATGAATGAATGTTGCAGGCCATGGGTGAAGAGATGGGGGATGGCATTGCAGAAAAGAGCAGTATGATATAGGGAAGGAAAAACATACCAGAAGCCCAATCTTACCCCAGTCACAGACTCTCAGAGCCCAGCTGGGGCCGGTACCATAGCTCACTCTTCTCCCTGCTTTGAGAATTACCACGGCTATCATTTATTGGGTGAGTGCTATGACCACTGAGGCTTAACAATTTATGATCATTATCTTGTTTAATCCCTACTATAACCCAATTAGATTGGTTTGTATTTTCAGCATCTCCATTTGACAGATGATTTGTCTGAATATAAGAGGTTAAGTAACTTCCTCCCAGGACACACAGCTCAGCCCTTGTTCCAACAGACCTGGGACAAATCCGGGAGCTGACTTAGAATAGCTCTCTGTATCCAACGGGGCAGACGGGCCCTGGCGTGTGTGGTACCCACGTGGGCTGCCCAGGTGTGTCTGCACCAGAAACCCATGTGTCTGTCAGCGCAGTGCAGGGGTGGAGAAACAGCCCAGAACAGAACGACAACCCCCAGGGGAAATGATCCAGGGCACCTGGACCGCACGGGGTCTTCAGGCAAGGGGAGTTGCTTGGACAGTGTGCCCGCACATGGCCACCGGCGCGCGCACAGCCGAGTTCCTGGCCTATGCAGGCCCAGTGAGCCTCCAGTGCTGCGCCCTTCCTCCAAACCCAGCACAAGGAGCCATGAAAGCTGGGGGAGGGGGTCAACTACTATGAGCCGGTCTGCCAGGGCTCCTCCACCCCACCCCCAACACCAGCCCAGCGACAGCAGACGCACCCCAGCCGCAGCACGTTGCCAGCGATTGCCCCATGCAGCCCCATCCAGCCGCATCCGCCTGCGTCGTCCAGCACGCTGCACACACCGCGCACCCGGCGGGCGGGGCTGCCCAAGGTACCCTCTGCCTTGGCTCCCCGCCCGGTACCCTCTCCCTGCCCTGCCCAGACCCAGGTCAGACTGGGTCCCCAGAGGCCCATTAACCCGGTAGTGGCCGGGGCCTCGTCCCAGACACCTTTGATGGTTGCCCTTCGCTCCCCCTGCTCAGAGCCCACAAATGAGGGAAATTGAGTAAGCCATTTTAGCAAGACAGGAAACTCCTGGCCACTTTGTTACGATTTTCCGGCAACTTTTTTTTTTTTTTGCGGGGTCGGGGCGGGGCTGTGGTTGGGGGGGGATAGGGGAGGAGACTCCTGGGGGCCGGGAATTTCTGTAGTTAAGGAGATTAGGGACTAATTCATTCCTCTAGGTCTTCCTAGTCTCTGTCTACACTTCTGCTCAGGCACAGTGCTTGACCTTCCTACGTGGGACACCAATTCTTGTTCAAATGCATTTGCTCACCCTCCTCCTGCTTTTAGTGACTACCCCCGCAAAAAAAAATTCCTCAGGTGAGAGAAGGGTGGGTTTAGGGTTGGAGAGAAAGGCTGACATTTGGGGCCTTAGCTTCTGCCTTCGGAATTAGTTTCCTGTTTCATCTGAGCAAAATCCCCAGATCTCTCCGAGCTGCATTTCTGCAGGGGAATCAGTAATGAGTAACCCACCTGGTCCTAAGGCTCAGGACAGGCTTTGAACACCTACCATTTGAAGAAGTTTCCTCCGGAACATTAATTTTCTCCTGGGTCTTTTCAGGCTGGAGCCATGGTATTTGGTGTCTGGGCTGAGTGTAATGAGTGCCTCTCTATCGCCTAGGAGAAAGTCCAAATTCCTTGGCTTGGCATTTGGGGCTTTCCGACATCAAGTCTGCCCTGCCTCTTTAGCCTTGCCCCCAAATACACCCCTATATTGTAGCCTTAGGAGGGGTCTTCCCCAATACACACCACACAGTGTTCATACTTCTGTGTCCTTGCTCATGCTGTTCCCTCTGCCAAGAATGCTTTTCCCTATATTCCTCAAATGATTGGTTCCTTCTCATCTAGCTCTCCACTTAAAAGTCGCCACCTGTGACATTTAATACCCGAGTGGTCTTTTCCAAGTACCCATCTAACTCAGGGGCCTTCTCAGTCTTCCTCAAAGCTTCTTGTCCCTTCCCTCCTCAGCTCTTCCGGCATCTGGGGAGCAGTTAGTCTCTCCCGGGACTGGAAGGCCAGAGGGAGAGGCCATGTGCATTTTCTTCATGTCCCCAGAATGTACCAAGGTGCCTGGCATAGAGAAAGAGCTTAATAAATATTTATGGAACGGAAGAAAGGATGGATGACTGATAGCAAACACCGAGCACAGTCCAAATGCCTGTCAGTAGGGACTGCTGTTGTAAACGATGGTGCCGCTGGACAATGGAATCCGGTGCAGCCATTAGATCGGTGTCCTGATGCCTGGTGAGAAAAGGAAGTTGGTCTCTTTCTAATTAAAAAAAAAAAAAGAACTGGTGGGGGGAGTCGGGTGGGCATATATATATCTGTAAACATAAGAAAAACTCAAGACGGCGCACACTGAGGAGACGGTATACACTGACCACCCCTGAGGAGTAAGACACAGACCCGGTGATGGTTTATTATGCATCTAAATCGTTGATCAGACATCATCTCATCCGGAACTCTTCTCCGATTCTGCCCTCATGTCGGAGGGGCTGGCTCTGAGCACGTAGCCGGGCATGGCCTGATGCTCCTTCCTCAGAGTCCAGCCCAGAGGCTGGGCGTGCCAAGCGAGAAGTCCCCCAATGGACAACAGCAGTGCCTCCGGTTGTGTGAGTCTGTCACCTGGTGCAGGTAGAAACAGCTGGCCAAGACAGTGATGGCAGCAGGACTGTCACCAGGCAGCCTGGCTCCGCCTCCTGGGTCATACTGCTGCAGGTGGCCTTGGTCTATCACCAGAGCCAAAATGTGACAGGAAGCCTGGCCTTCGTGCAGAGCTAGGCCCGGCTGGCTCACTTTCAGATTCGGGACACTCAGGCCCCACTGTGGGGGGCGCACAAGGCAGCTTCTGACTGCCCTCGGGGCGCCTCAGAGTTCAGAAGGGTCAGATGCGACTTGGAGTAAGCGAAAGGCCTCCTGCCACCCGCCTACTTGCTGTATGCCCCACAAAGCTCCCAAGAGACCTGGAGCAACGCGGTGCAGCCCAACTGGGCCGGGGGAGTGGAAGGAAGAGCGGCCAAGGCTCAGGGTCAGCTGAGCCTTTCCATTCCCACGGGCGCCTCCCACTATGCTTCTCGGGAACAGAAAAGTGCAAACCTGCGCCCTCGCTGTGCTCTCACCCTGGTGTCCCGGGACGGGCTTCCCATCCGGGAAATCACGGGACGGTGCAGGGGCGGACCCTCCATTCTGGAGTCACTCAGTTTCCAGTGGTTTCAGGTCCACACCTTCTAGCTGTGACCTTGGACAACTGTCTTTTGCCCCTCTGTGCCTCAGTTTCCCTAGTTAATTAGTCAGTGCATGACAAGTGTTTAGAAGCAGGTCTAATATAGTGAGTGTATCTTTTATCTGTATGTGTTAGCTATTATCCATATGGCTAGGATAATAACAGTACCTGCCTCATCGAGCTGTGGTGAGGGTAAAGTTAAATAACGCACGTCAGTGCTTGGCTGTGTTAAGTGTTTACTTGTCTTCGTAAAGATAATAGTGTGGGAGTACAGCTCTTAGTCCCTGAGGTGCCTGGAGATTGGTGCGGTGGCTGCTGGTGGCTTCCTGGGAATAGAGTGCAGGGTCTTGAGTGGCCCAGGCGGCCACGTCGGTTTGATGGCGTTGCCATGCTGGGTGTCACTGAGCTGTCTGGCTGGCCAACTGCTGCTCCCTTGAACCCATTTAAACCAGCTCTGTCTGGCTTGGCTTTCTCAACACACCACTCTGGCAGCTGTCACAGGCCCAGAGCACTGGGCAAAGTGTCAGGCCTGCTGCAAAATACATTGGAACTTTATCTGACCCCTGGCTCCTGTCCCAACCAGAATACATTGGCTGGAACTTGCAGCCTAGCTTGAGCAAGCCTGGGGGATGGAGGAGGAAGGCAGCCTTGGATCACAGACCAGATATTCGTCCCACACACTCCATCTTTGTTGTCCCCCACCCACAGCCCTGTTTTACTTGTACGATTCTACTAATTACTACTCTCTCTAGTTATGAAGTGGTTTTTAAAACCGTGGGCTCAATCTTGAGCCCCGGATTTGCAGAGAAAGAAGAAAAACAGGACCATTCTGTCCAAACTCAATCAAGTTTACTGCATACCATTCCTCTTTTTCTTCTGTCACTGTTGATTTGTGGCAGGCTTGTGGAAGGCCAGGACAGTTCTCTGTGTGGTGGCACCGTCTGGAACTCCCCAGAAAATGCCCATGACAATGGCAGCAGAGGCAGCCATGCCAGATTGGGATCTGGAGAGCTTTGCAGGGAGCATTGCTCAGTCTTAGAGAGTCTGCCCCAGTCAAGGGCGAGTCTGCCTCCCTGCCCTGCTCCCTTTCGTGATTCCCACAGGTAGGTTCCCGGAGCATAGCAGGTCTCGGGGCAAACAGGTACCCCTCAAAGACCATTGTCTAAAATAAAAGGAATTCCAGGAGCACCCCACCCCGAGCACTCATTTGAGCATTCAATAGAGCTTGTTAGTGAAAAGAAACAATGTGTTGTGGCCTGAGAAAACTTTAGTCATTAGGTTACATTTTTTAAAAAAGATTTTATTTATTCATTTCTAGAGAGAGGGGAAGAGAGGGAGAACGAGAGGGAGAGAATTGTTTCTAACATGTCCCCAGCCAGGGACCCGGCCTGCAGCCCAGGGCATGTGCCCTGACTGGAAATCGAACCAGCGACCTTTTGGATCACAGGCCAGCGTTCAACCAACTGAGCCACACCAGCCTGGGCAGGTTGCATTTTTAAGAGCTCTAAAGTTTCTCATTACACAGGTAATATTATCAAGACCCTAAACCTCACAGATTTAGAGTTCGTTAAATTAAGAATATTTGAAAAGCCAGCCTGGTCATATTTGAGTATGGACTAGATATAAGATGATATTATGGAACCATTGTGAGCTTCCTCCGATGTGAGAATTGCAATGTGATTATGTGGCAGAACAGCCTATTCCTAGAAAATTCATGTTGAAGTATTTGAGGGCGAAACATCACAATGCCTGCAACTTTGTTTTCAAATGGTTCACACGCACACACACAAGTTAAGAATTTAACAACTGTTGAGCTAGGTGGAGAGGATATCTAAGTGTTTGTTGCAATTTTTGTATGTTTGAGGACTTTTTCAGTAATACATTAAAGGAAAAACATTTAAGTAAAATAAGCCATTCACATGCAAAACAAAAAACCAAACAAACAAAAAACATAGCATTCAGTTTATCCCAGCTGCATCTGACCTCTCTTCTCTGAGGATAGAATAACGGAGACAAGACGGTCTCCAGGCCTGCTGAGTTGAGCCAACCAAAAAGAATCATTTTTAAAGAGTTTATTAGATACTTGTCTAGAAGCAGTACTACTCATTAATCTTTCTTGTTTCTGACCAGGAGAGGACTCATCTTGGAAACTGGGAGATTTCAGCTCTTTAAGCTGCTCAGAACCAGATTTAACACAAGCCAGGAAACACATATTTAAGACCTATGAGGAGCGAAGCCCTGAGACTTCACCAAAGATGTTCCCCCATCTGTAATCTGACACTGAGTACAAGGCACCCAGTTTTTTTACAGTGGTTGTTACATATTGGATTGTAACTCACCGCCCCGCCCTGCTAATTTGTAAATTGAAGTCCTAACCCCAGCACCTCCGAATGTGACCTTGCCTGGGAATAAGGTCAATGCAGATGTCATCAGTGAAGATGAGGCCAGTAGGGTGGACCCTAATTCAACCTGACTGGTGTCCTTATAAAAAGGGGAAATATGGGTACACAGAGAGACACACACAGGGGAAGCACCGTGTGCAGATAATGGCAGAGACTGGAGTGGTGTTTCCAGGAGCAGGGACACCCCAGATTGCCAGCAGACCACCCACCAGACGCTGGGCGAGCAGCCTGGAATATGTTCCACTCCCGGCCCTCGGAACCAATCCTACTGACACCTCGATTTTGGACTTTGGCCTCCAGAACGGAGAGAGTAAACTTGTCTAGCCTGCCCAGTTTGTCGTAATTCATTATGGTGGCCCTACAGACCAACACAGTAGAAAAATATACACATCATAAATGTACCGTTCTAATAATTTTTAAAGTGTATAGTTCACTGATGCTAAGTACATTTGCATTATGCAACTATTTTTTATTTTTAGCCAGGGCAAGCCCCGGGACCACGGCAGGCAGGGAGGCCGAGGTCCCTCTGCTCCTGATCAGCTCAGGGACCTGCTCCGTCCCATGTGCAGTGAGGAGAGGGGCACATGACCTCCCGCCGAGGCCTCGCTGCCCCGTGTGGAGAAATGGTAATGGCATCATAGCTCGCAATTTACTGAGCAATTATTATGTTCCAGGGCTAGGCTAAGAGCTTTACAAGGATTATCTCTTTTAATAATCACAGTAACTTTATCAGAGAGGTATCATTAGTCCCATTTGACAGCTGGGGAAATTGAGCCTCAAAGAGATGAAATAATATGGCCCTGTGTTGGCAGCCCTGGACAGTGCAGGGGTGCAGGTCTTAACCACTTTGCAATACTGTCTTCAATATCTTTTGGCCACACTGGCCTAGGAGAAAATAAAAAGCGTAAGATGTTGATCAGATGGAATATCTTCGTGCGAATCGGACGGCCGCCCTGGAGCCCCCATTGCGTGCATTGCTGCACCAACACCTGCCCCTCCCTGCCTCCCTACCCCACTACCCCGTCCCACATCCCCCTGCTCTGGGGCGGGACTCTGAAGAGCCCAGGAATTCCCACTTTGAACTCAGCTTTCCAGGTCACTTTGAAGGTGTATTTATGGAGGTAGGAAAATTAAAACATTTTACTTGACAGCTTATCACCTTGACTTACACATTTTGACCATTTCAACTTGTGGTATATGGGTTTCTGTCTGTACTCTTGCCCAGTGCCCCAGAGGCCAGGGGCAGGCCATGTACCATGGTTTCCTTGAGTCAACAGATTTCCCATGGCTCCCAGTGCGGGCCAGAGCTTGAAAGTCCCTTGGAGTAAAAGGGAGAAGCCACAATCTCTCTTCATGGACCAGGCCCACACTTCCCTTCAGCGACTTCGCCTATTTCCTTCAAGGGGCAGGAAGGCCATTGCAACAGTGCGGGGAGAAGTCCAGCACACCCAGGCAGTCTGACCTGATGGTCCACCTCCCGCAGAACCTGCCTCTCCGCAACTGGCACCTACCTGCTCAGCTCAGATTTTCCTCAGTCCTCAAAGTACATTTGTTTTCTTTCTCTTCTACATACACCTCTCTGTTTCCCAGAGTAGAAAACGCTAAAGCAGGTTTGCTGCCCAAGAAGAGGAAAAGACTGGGTCGAAGAGGCGAGACAGAAAGGGGCTCCTACAGGGCGGGGTCTTGAGAAGAAGCCCTGGAGGAGGGGAATTTGGGGAGAAGGGTGAGCAGGGGAAGACAGGTAAGCCAGAGGGCGCAGCTCCCAGACTGGTCCTGCTGGGAAGGGCTGCTCTGTCTGAGGGAGGGAGGGAGGGTTGGCTAGGTGAGGCCCCCCTCAACCCCCATGCAGCTTCTTGGGCCGACAGCAGTCCCACCGCAGGGCCGACCAGACACACTGACCCCGGCCGAGGACTGGCTGAGGGTATGAGGGGAGGTGGAAAGTGGCTAAATACGCCCAGGTCTGTCCGTTGCCTCATTCAAGTCCCTTTCTTCCACAGTGCCCTGAGCTGTGGCTGGAACTGTGGTGTGGGGGAGGGGGGAATTTGCTCTTGCACTTCTAGGTTCTTCTGGCAGCTCCGAATGAAACTGATGTGAAACAAAAAGTCAAATTTCATTTCATGTGTACAATGCGAATAGGTAGTCAGGTAACCGAAGCTCATAGAACCTCAGGAGGTAAGGAAAAGGGCAGGGTGTGGGGACACAAAATGGACTAGGGCCACGCCCAGGAAGGCAGAGGTGCTGTTTGGACAACATAGGGTTGCCTGTCACTCAGATAAGTTTCTGGGGGTGGGGTGGGGGGAGGGATCTGAAGGAATGAATGGCTCTGTTCCTGGTACAGGCCCCTTTTCCAATGTAAATGTAGGTAGTTGGGGGGAGAGAAAGAGCTTTTCCTGAATCTGCTGGGTTTTGATTGCTTTTAGCTCAAAATAATTTTTATGTGGAACTGGCACGTTTCAGAGAGCCTCGCTCTGAGCCCCCTCAGCCGGCTTCCAGGGCCCCATGGTACACTCTCCCTGGACCCTTGTAGCCGCCAGGGCTCAGCCCAGTTGGTGGTCACACCCACGTCCCCAGTGAGGGTGTGAGAAGCAAACAGGTGACTGCCTTGCGCAAGGTCCCCCAGCCAGGAAGGTGCGAGCACAAGATGGGATGTGGGCAGCACTAGGCCTTGGGAAAGGAAAACCACCGACCAGATTCCAGGAAAGATACAATTCTCATCGTGACTACCCTCGGACTACCTATTGATTTAGCACTTACTGGATGTTTCCCCTCTTGCCTAATCCCCTGAGCCTATGGGAAAGGCCCTATAAGGTCATTCGTGTCCCCATTGTGTAGATGAGGCATCTGATGCCCAAAGGGGTTGCATCTGATGCCCAAAGGGGTTACGTCAGTTGCCCAAGGTCACACCACAGCAAGATACGAAATCAACAGCCCAGGTCTGAGGGCAGAGCATGTGCCGGCCTGGTCCCCAAATGTGAGCCTCTGCCATGAGTTCACACACGCACTGAGAAAAACCCACGGAGGACACGTGCGTCGTGGGCGAAGGAGAGCCCGATCCCAGGCCGCGGGGAGCAGCTGTGCTGGCAGGAGCCGGGGAGAACGTGTGACCGAGCACAGCTTTGACAGTGGCAAACAGCACGTGGGAGTGTGTTGGCGGGTGTGGGACGGCAGCACCGAGGCCGTGTGTGTTTCTGCTGGCAGCAGGGTGCTCTGGTCTGTGTTGGTAAACAACAGTTTGGGAAGGCGAGAGGCTGGGGCAGGCAAGGACAGAAGCAGAAGCGAGGCACGGGGAGGAGGGGGTGACAGGACCGGAGCCGAGGGCGGCCACAGGCTGCAACTCCCGGAGTGCGGAGTGCGCGGAGTGCGGAGTGCGCGGAGTGCGGGGCAGCAGCGCGGCAGCTGTTGTTTTCTCAGCTGACCTCACTGGGTGTGGATCGCCCTGCGAACCACCTGATGCCCATAAACATGAAAAACAGGAGCGGGGACACCCTGTGAGGAAGAGAGTGTTCTTCCTGGGGTGCTAGTGGCACAGGTGGAGGTTTCGTCAACAGCTGGAGCCGGTGTAAACACGTCACCATTCCCACAGCCAGGCAGATTCCTCAAAAGCCAGCTTCTCAGAAGAGCTGCACCCCCGAGACCCAGCTGGCTCCTGACTGTAATCGGAGCCCCTGCGTTTCACGCTCGCCTCTTGGCAGCAGACACAGGTGTAAGCCTGCAAAGGCATCTCAGACTGGAAGGCACCCTGAGGGAGACTTGCTGGGGCTCAGGCCTGCCCCATCACTCCCTCAGGAGGTCTGCCCACCATAATGTCTCCTTTACCTGCTCCCTCTCCATTGGCTGAACTGTACGCTACCTCCAAGACCCTATGTATTTCTCACCACCTCCTGGAAGCCTTCCAACCACCCGGGGAGGCCTTGGGACTGCCTCCTGAGAACTTCAGCTTCTCTTGTGGCCAGAGCCCCCCACACAGGCTCACCACGTGGGTACTTCCTGAACATCTGCTCTGCTCAGGTGCACCAAATTGAGCAAAACAGGGACCTACGAAGCCCCCTGAAGACCAGTAGTTGCCCTCAAGGATGTTATGTTGGGGCGCACAAAGGGCAAACACCAGTGAGGGTGTGATGGGGCTGGATAAGACCTGGAGGAGTCATCCAGTCCATTCCCCTGCCTCCAGGCAGCACTAGAATTATCCCAGTGAGCCTTTATCTTGTTTTGAGGACTTCGGAAACTGGGCATTCCACGCCCTTCCCTGGTCACTCATGTCCATGCCTAAACATTTCTAGCCAGGAAGTCCTTCCTCATGTCTAATTCAACTCTCTGCACTGTGAGTTTTTATCCTGCGTCTCTGATGGGTCTGGAAGGAGACAGGGGAATGACTCCTTCTTCCCAGTCTTCATCTCACGTCAGAAGCCACCAGAGCTGCTGTGGAACCCCAGGCAAGTCACTGCTACTCTGAGCTTCAGTTGATCTTCAGCTTCATCTTAAAATGAGGCCAGTGATGCCCACGGTACAGGAATTAAGAGTATCAAATGTGAATGGGTGGAAGAGACCAAACTCACTACTAACAGGAGGCTATAATTATTATTAATAAGTAATAACCACCCATCCTGGCTGAACCATTGAATAAGGTAGTTTCCAATGTGGTGGTATGCAAGATAATTTTAATTGATACAGAAATAAATATGTTAAATTAAAATTTAATTTGTGTCAATATTATTGCTTAGAACAAAAGCATGTTTAAAAACACCCACAAAAACTTAACATTGTTTTAAAGAAAAAATATTGAGTAAATAATACTACAGGTAGCACAGAGCCAGGGTAGAAATCACAAAGGTGGTTTGAGAAATGCTGGCTGAGTAAAGACGGCGAAGGAAGAAAGGGAGGATGGTTCTTGAGAGTGGGCAGCTGTGGCCGAGTCGGGGGAGAGAGGAGAAGTGAAGGCCCAGAGGATGATGGGAGGAGCAACTGCTGAGCAGCTGTTGAGCCTCCTGCCCACAGATGCCCTCTCCGGGTTCTGGGATAGTCTGTCTCGCCCCGAAGTCCGGCTGGTAGCAGCTCTAACAGGACCGGTGGGCAGGCAGGGCTGGGATTTCCTGTCCATGTTCATGGTTCCCAGGGCCGGCCCGCCGGGGGAGCTGGACAGCTCTGGCCCCACCTTGAACCCTCTTGCAGCCCTGCCCATTCATGGTTATGAGACTGTGCTGTGCAACTCACACCACCCAAGCAGCTCCCCTCCTCTCCTCCCCACATGGGATTGGACAAGAGCCCTGGCATAAAGGTCCCCTGAGACCCTCTGTGTGGCAGGTCCAGGGGCCAGAGTGAACGAGAGAGAGACACCGCCCTCCAGGAGCTCACAGCTGAGCCAGGCCATCCCAGCTAAGGTGGAGCTGGGCCTAAGGCACAGGGCAGGCTGGAGGAAACGGTCACCTCCCACTCTGGGTCCTCAGCCTCCAAGGACCAAATATTCTATTGGATGAGGACATCACCTCCCCGGGTCCCAGGAAGGGCCTTCAGGCCCCTCATGACTCCCCAGCACTGACATTGTAATGCTTCCCCTTCAGCCGCGCTTTCCCAAACCTTGGTCTGTTCAGGGGTTCTCTAGAGTCCGAGAGATCTCTGCGAGGCTTTAAAATGTTTGTGTTTTCATTTTGGAATAATCTGAAAAAATCAACATAAACATATTCTACATCATCTGGCTGCTTGGCTTACAGCCTTATGCTGTGATCACAAACTTTTAGTGTATACATTCGCTCTGGTGTTTATGAAAAGCGGTTTACTTGTTCTTATTTTAAAGATTTTATTTACTTAGTTTTAGGGGAGTGGAAGGGAGGAAGAAAGAGGGGAAGAGAAACATTGACATGTGAAACATTGATTGGGTTGTCTCTCAACTGTGCGCACCCTGAACCCACAACCCGGGCATGTACCCTGACCCGGAATCAAGCTGCCGACATTTGTTTCGCCGAACAACACCCAACCAACTGAGCCATACTAGTCAGGACGAAAAACAGTTAATTTGTTTTAAGTAGAAGCTGCACAGAGAAAAACACACACGCTTTAAGTACATAGCTGGATGAATTTTCACAAAGAGAACACACATTTGTGAAACCAACACTCAGATCAAGAAGCAATATTATTATTGTCCCCCCACCCAGAGACCCACCCTCAAGACCCCCATAGCCCCGAAGTTAACCACTGTCCTGACTTCTCCCACCGTAAACCAGTTCCTGGCTTTGAACCTGATGTAACTGGATCACACGGAATAACTCTTTGGTCTCCAGCCCCTTTACCTCAACATTGTGCCCATGAGGTTTCTTACTGCTGGCAGGTAGCTGAAGTTGACAGTGGCTACCTTCTCGTCCAGTGAGTCCTCAGATATGGCTCTTGGGGTCCCATGAATCCAGTAGTTGGGAAAAAGCGCACACAGGGGCCTGCTGGCTCAGGAGGAGCTGGAAGCAGCCAGCTGCAGGCACTCTGTCCGGTCCTGCCTCTCTAGACCTGCAGTTTCCCCGACACACCCAGCGCAGCCAGGCCTCTCCGTCTTTGCAGACGCTGCTCTTTCCCTTTGCCTGGGATGCCCTCCTCTTGCTTGTCTGCCTGGCAGAGGCCTGTGTCTTGTGTTCTCTGAAAGGCTGTCTCCTCTGTGAGGTCTCCCCTGGTTTCCCTGGGTGGACTCGGGCAGCCCTTCTCTTGTGCTTCCACTTATCACCCAGTTTGGTCGCAGCAGGCCTGCCTCCCCATTAGGCTGCAGGCTTTCGTGGGAGGGTGAGGGGACACTGGACTCGTTCTCCGAGCAACCCAGGAGGGAGTCTGGCTGCACACCCACCCAGGGCAATCAGAGGAAGGGGCAGAATTCTCTGTCCTGGTTCCCCTGCCCTGTTAAACATGGGGCTCAGTTGGCTCCAGCACCCTGCACCATCGGCAAGGGGAGACAGCATCAGAACTGTGGCACAGTGCTCTCCTAGACAAGCCACCACACAGAGGAATTAGAGAGAGCCCTGCTGCAGGGCCCACGGTTGGGATCCTTTACCAGGCAAGTATCAATTTCCTGATCTGTGAAATGAGGACAATGAACCTGGCCACCTTCCTCTTTCCTGAGAAGAGTTCAAGGTTAATGGATGTCCAAGACAAGACATAACTATACCTGAGACTGAGTGCAAGCTGCCTTGAGGCAAGGGAATAGACTTGGTGACCCTTGGTTGTCTCTTCCTGCCTGTGACTGAAGGACAGCGTGAGACCCACAATTCAGCTGCAGCTGCTCATCTCGGTCCCCCACCCTGCTCTGGTGGGTCTCGTCTTGGAAGCCCTAGTCTGCTTACTAAGCACCTACCCTACTCATTCCTACCTGCATTTGCCCAACCCTGCGCCCTGCCCTGCAAGTGCTATGTCCAGCCATTGTAGTAATTTGGGTTTCTTTGTCTCTACTCAGGGTGTCCCTCCTCTAGGTAGCCTTCTCTGAACAGTCTTGCGCATGCTGGGGCTCATCCACGCTGTTGGCATTTGTGAAGGGTTTGGGTCCTGGTTGTTCCCCAAGTTCCGGTCGCCCCTCTATCCTCAGTTGGAGGTAGAGCCATGGAGTGTGCGCTTTGGAGGAGCTGGCTCCGCGGGGTGGGGGAAAGCCTGAAGCGTGTAACCAATAACCTCTTCATTGGCTATTGAGATCGGGATCCCTCCTCCTCGATCAGAAGAGACCAATTAGAGACCAATTGTTTGAGACCCTTTTGCTGGGTCAGTGGAGGTGACGCATCTCGATTCTCACCCGGCAGCGAGACCCACGGGCACTTGACCCCATTTCTCATGGCATTCCTGGGTACGACAGAGCTGTGTCCCAGAGTCAGTGGGTGGGGGAGGGGGAGGGAAGCATCGCGCGGGGTGCTTCCTCGTGCAGTACTGGGTAGATGGCGAGCTGGGTGGATGGACAGGGGAGGAAGCAGTTTTTGTTCTCAGCTGTTTAGGACGGGAGGGCCGGCTCCGGGGGCTGCTGCCAGGTCCCTGAGGGCCGCCAGGCGGAGGCTGAGTTGGAGGCTCTGCTCGGCCGGGGAGGAAGCTGGGGAAGCAAAGTATTAGGGAAGAGGGTGCGGAAGATCTCACTGGCAAAAGACGACTGAAGCTCCTGGAGGTGGAAGTACAGGTAGTTTGGACTTGGAGTCAGATGAGACCCGTGTTTGAATCCCCACTCTGCCCTCGCTAGCGGGGGGCTGGAGGGTGCCTTGCACACAGGTGCCCTCCTATCTCTGGGAAATGGGGTCGAACACCCGTTACTTGTGCTGAACACCCTAGGAGTAATTCTCTCCGTAACGCCCTCAAAACGACCCTGAAATGTATGGGAGCCATTTTACAGGCGAGGAAACTGAGGCGCAAGGAGGCTGCGTCGGAAAAGCCCGACTTGAGCTCGGTCACCGAAGGCGGGAAGGACTGGCCGGGTATCTGCGGGAAGTGGGAGGGCCGTCCCCACCCCACCCCCAGGCGGCGCGGAAGGGAGGGTCCTGCCGAGCTGCAAGACTTGCGTGGTTTCCTTAGCAAAACTGCGTCAGGCTCTCTGGGGGTTAGACCGCTGCTCGCTCGTGGCGGCGCCCAGACTGCAGGAGCTCAGAAAGGGGAAACCGAGCCTGGTCCGGAAAGTGGCCTTTTGCAGGAGTCAGCAGATGAAAGATGGAGGTTGCCCTCGCAGGAAGGAAGGAGGGAGTGTTTGGAACTCTTTGCCCTTTCAAAACCGCTAAGATTACTTCTGGAAGCTCTCATTTCGCAGTAACAGACCAATTTAATTTAGTCTGGTTGGGACTGAGCCCTGGCAAGGAGAGACTCACGTGGGACGGTACTGAGGTGCCCCAGTAGAGGGACTGAGCCCCGGACTGGGCGCGAGGTTCAGCATTACCCTGGATCTAACCTCTGCGCCTCACACTCCTCCTCACCTGTGAAACGGGCTTGATGAGATTGTGAGAATGAGGAAAAACGATGCCGCCCAGCGCATTCTTGGCGCCACCTGTTATCTGGATGGGTCGGGCAGTCCTCTCAGCAAAACGTGTCCCACCCCCAGCCCACGCACGCACCGGTTTCCTGGGACCCTACAGAGTCACAGGGGGAGACTTTTTCAAATAGATCTTGCAGTTCGCCTCTGTGGGCCAGACTCATAACGAACACTTAGGGGCCGCCTAAAAGTTGGCGTTGGTTGAGTGTTTTACGTGCCAGGTTCTGCGGCCAGTGTTGGACCCCAATCAGCCCTTTCCATCACCCCGGAACAGCCCTTCCTTTCCCTGAGAAGCGCTGTTATCCTCGTCCCCTCTTTTGCGGAGGAGGAGACTGACGCTTATAGAGAGGTTAAGAAAGTTCACCATGTGAATTTCAGACTCTGATACAAGTGATTAACACACACACACACACAAACCTGCCTCAAACTGGTTTACTCTAAAAGGGGAATTTACTGGCTTCAGAAACTAAAAATCCAGGCAGGGCTTGATCTGGAGACTCAAATGACATGATAAAGATTGAATGTTTCTACTCTGCCTTCACCATTGGTGTCATATTTGGACACTGAGTGCTTTGTATCATTTCAAGTTCTAGTTCAGTAGAGAAGAGAGCCTCTTCTCAGAAACCGTGACTCAAGTTCCAGGATTTACTCCAATTATACAGTTAGGGGTCGCATGACCACACTGATGAAAGACGTTGCCTGGGAAGGCCTGGTGGTCTGGGCACAGGCTCCGCACCTGCAGCCTCACTGGTACCGACAGGCTGATGGCAAGGAAGGAGGAATGTTTCTCGAAAGGAGAAACAGGAAAGATGGGGAATGGGCACCAGTAGCTAACTCTGCCTGTGAACTCAAGTCTCACAACTGAGATGAGAGGGGCCTGGGCTGAGCCCTGGTCGTCTGACTCCAGAACCCACGTTCTGAACTCTGCCCCTTCTCTACCGGTGCCAGCCGTCTGCTCAGCACTTAGTAGAGAAAACAGATGTAGAAGAAGGCGAGGCCCCTGCTCTGGGAGAGAGCCCACCCCTTCCTCCCTGGTCTCAGGTCCGCCCTCATCACGTCTGGTGCCCATCCTCACCTCCTGCCCGGGCTGCTGTTGTTCCTGGAGGATCCTGGGAACCTTTCTGATAGCTGGGCCTGGGCTATTACCTGCCATGCTACAGAAGGCCCTCCACATTTAGCTGGAATTATGCACTTCCTGGGGTCTAGGGCTTCCTGTTTCTCTAAGCAGAGGAGAGGTTCATTAGACACTGGGGCTACCTTCTCCCTTTCCCTGTGTGTGGTCCTTCTCTGGGACCAGGAAGTGTGCGTAGGCAGCAACTGTGATTTTGAGGGTCCTAGGAGCCCTTCTCTACCCTCTATACATTTTTTACTTTTAAAATGCCATCATGAGATGGAATTTCACTCATTTAACTCCTATAAGATTTAAATTCCCCTGGGAGAGGGAAAGGGAACACAATACACCTTATCACCTATTCACACTTTAGTGAGAAATAGTTCACAAAAGCCTTCCTGAGGGCAGGCTTTGTTATCAAGGCCACTGAGGGCAGGCTTTGTTATCAAGGTCACGATTTACTGAGTGCCCTCTGGCTCACTCAAAAGCTTCTCATGCATCTCATTTAGTCCTCACAACGCTGTCAGGTGGGTACTGTTATTCTCCCTGAAGGAAGCAAGGCTCAGGTTCTGCGAGCAGTGGAACTGGGATATGACAGCACGAAGTCTGGTTCCAGAGTCTACACTGACTATCACCCCACCAAAATATCCTCTAATACTCTTCTGTTTACAAATGTATTCAATGTATTTATGTACATCTTTTGGACCTCCCTACAATTCAGCAAGGTCACTAGTACAGTATGATCGTGCTCATTTTAGAGGAGAGTGTTGAGGAGGCTTAAGTTCAGTCAACTGGGGAGTGGCCCCAGGATTTAGACTCATTATTCCCATCTGAGATCAGTTCTGGACCCCATGCAGCACTCGGTGAGAGGAGCCTTGAGTCGGCCCCCTGGTGTCCTGGGCACAGAGGAGTGTGGTAGGCATGGAAGCTAGGAGCTCACAGAACAAACCTGCTTCTCCCTCCCTCTTCTTCCTCTCCTTCCTTCCACTCATTCATTCATCCACCTGAGCACCTACTAAGGATGATGGCTATGGGTAAGCAATGGCCAAAACGAGTGTCCCTTGTGTCCTCACAGGGCTGACA
Source organism: Tonatia bakeri (assembly GCA_004024845.1). NCBI lineage: Eukaryota > Metazoa > Chordata > Mammalia > Chiroptera > Phyllostomidae > Tonatia > Tonatia bakeri. The sequence continues at coordinate 72,262 of PVIA01004609.1, forward strand.
GTCTAACAAACAAATAACAATAAATACTTGCAATTTCTTAAGTGTTTATGGTGAGCTGGATGCTACACTGAGTGCAGAACATGCACCGTCTTCATAGCCCTCTTTTTCAGGGATGGGACTGGGCCTTAGGAAGGGCTAAGGGCATTAACTCCTTTACTGTGTCTCCAGTCCAATTCCAGAGTCCAAGCATCTCACCACTGGGCTGGATTGCCTCCCTTTTGGGGTACAGTGAGGAACCAGGGCATGCAACACACACAGAGCGATGAAAACACACACACACACACACACACACACACACACACACACACAGAGCGCTGGCTCACCCAGCATCAGAGGCAGCTGTCTAGACAGTCTCCACCTCCAGGAGCCAGGCCTCATCCCACAGAGGAAGCCGAGTCAGGAAAGGCCGCTTCCTAAGGCAGGAGCAGGCTGGCACACTTCAGGACCTCTGGATGGAAACTCCCAGCGAAACTGAATCAGAGCGATCTAAGCAGAGGTCCTGCAAGAAGAGCCCAGCTGTTTTCTCTAGGTAGCCTTTCAGCAGGATTTCCTGTGCCTCGGTGTCCTCTTCTATCGGTTCACCTGCTCATAAGCTGCATCGGAAGAATTATACATCAGAAACTTTGTAGAACCAGCTGGATGCTTCATCCTCCCTGCTTTCTGATCTGGTTCTTTTCCAGGATCTTCACAAGGATGATGTTTCTCTCTTTGTTGCTGTGGCAACAAGGCTCAGAGAGGCTGACCCACAGCCATATAATGAGTGTTAAAAATGCAATGAGAACCCACCCACGTCTTGAGTCTGCTGCCTCAGCAAGTATCTATTAAGCATTCTGATGGATGTCAGAATCTGAACTGTGCCCGGAGGGTTAGCAGTGAGCAAGACCGACTCGTCCTCTGTCTAGGAGCACCAGTTCCAGTAGGGGTGACGGACAAGAGAGGAAATGTTGGAGACGTGGGCAGGATGAGGTGACAGAGCTAGATGAGTTTTGGCAGGGCAGAGGACAGAGGTCTGGTCCTGGCTGTCTCTGCCTTGGCACTTGGGAGGACCCAGCAGAGTAAAGGTTTGGGCGCTGGGGAGCTGAGGTTGGGAAGACTGAGGAAGGCTCATGTGGGGTGCTGACTGGGAGAGGGAGTTGGAGCCGCCCCACCCTCAAAAATACCCGGACCAAGCTAACTCTTGGCCTCTCCGTGCCACCACTCAGACTGTGCTTTGCCTGTCTGGAGTTTCCACCCCAACAGTTTCCTCGTCTTGGTGGTTTCCAGCCCCACCTGCCTTCCTGGAGCCCAGTCCATCTATCATCCCCTCCAGGCATAAACCAGTGTCGCTGAGTAACTCGAGGGACCCAGGGTGACCTCACCTGCTCCAGATTCAGTTTGACTCACACTCTCCGTTTCTGAACGGTGTCTCTTGGCCATTTTTATGTCATGTTTGGGCACCCAGGGCCTTTGGGTAGCACACACCCCTCCTGACTCCCAGTAGTTAACCAGGTCTGTGTCATGCAGGGGAAGTGGAACCCTTGTCCACCTGGGATTAACTCCCTCCCTCCACAGCTCGACTTTGGAAACTTTCTTTTCGGTGATCTGAACATTCTCCAGTCTACTTTTATTCTATTGCAAATTGTTTGCTATGAGCTGGGCGCTCTGCAGACATAGGAGTATAACAACATTTCATTACTGGTTTTCATTTTCAAGATGAGGGAACTGAAGCTCTGAAAGGGGACTTCTCTTGTCTGAGGTCTAAGGTCACGTGGTAAAGAATTGGCTGCGCTGGGATTGGAACGCAGGTGTCCTTGACTCCAGAGTTTAACCAGAGCCACACACCTGACCCCTCCAGCTGTCCACAGGTAGGGAAGGGAAGAGGGAGATCATTCTACCCACCAAGCCCGAACCTGCTCAGAACCAGCCTCATGCAACCCGGGATCCCGTGTGGTGGTGCTGGAGGGAGCAGCAGCTCTGCAAGAGCCGCTCAGGAATCTGAGGGCCATCGCTTTCTTGGTGAGAGGAAGCCCAGAGCCGCAGACCACCCACAGGGGGCACGCCCCTTGTGGGTGTGTCAGGCCTGTGCTGCTTGGTGGGAGTCATGGCTGGTCATCCCAAATCATTTTTATGTGGGTCCAGGCCCACCACTCAGTTCTTCCCACCTTTCCCTCCCACAGCTGGTCCCCAGTCTGCTCCAGGTCCCTCCCACTGGACACCGCCCCCCCCACACACACACTGCCCTCACAGCAGGTGAGCCCACACAGCCCAGAGCTGTGCTGTCCAATGTGGTGGCCGCTGGGCACTGGAAATGTAACCAGTGCAGCTCAAGAACTGAATCTTAAATTGTATTTAATTTTAATCAATTTAAATTGAAGTTTTAAAATTGATCACATTATTGGAAAATATTTAAATATGTGTGGAACAACTTGGGTATGTGAATCTACTTTTTCAACTGCAAGTTTTATGAAATCTAGATACAGATAATTTTCTAAGGAAAATTTAGCAAGTGGTGTAAGTGTAAACTAGGCATCAGATTTTGAACACTGAATAAAATAAAATGTAAAACTATCTTAATATTTCCTATGGATTACATGTTGAAATGATAATATTTAATATGTCAGGTTAAATGAAATATATCATTAAAATTAATTTCCCCTGTTTTTTAAAAATGATTTTATTTATTTATTTTAAGAGAGAAGGGAAGGGAAGGAGGAAGAGGGAGAGAAACATCAGTATGTGGTTGCCTCTCGCATACCTCCAAGGGGGACTTGGACCATGACCCAGGCATGTGCCCTGACTGTGAATTGATCCAGTAACCTTTCAGTGTGCAGGCTGGTGCTCAATCCACTGAGCCACACCAGCCAGGGCATGCTTTTTTTTTTTTTTTTTAAATAAAAGAAACTTTACTTCGAAAGTTAAAGAGGTAGTACTGGGTTGGCCAAAAAGTTTGTTTAGTTTGTATCGTACATGGCTCTAGTAGTGCTTAGTTGTCTTTAACTTCATTTGAAACAATTTTGTTAGATTGTGACAGCTGTCCTATCAGTGTGCATTTAAAAAAAAAATCAAAATTGGTGAATTTTTGTGCAGCCATTTAATACTGAAGATGGAAGAAAATAATATTTTCAGCATATTATGCTTTATTATTTCAAAAAAGGTAAAAATGCAACTGAAATGCAAAAAAAGATTTGTATGGAGAAAGTGCTATGACTGATCAAATGAGTCAACAATGGTTTGTGACGTTTCTTGGTACTACTGACATTTTGGTCAAACAACTCTTTGCTGTGGGGCTGTTTTATGCACTGGAAGATGTTTAGCAGCAACCCGGCCTCTACCCACTAGAGGCCAATGGCGGAAGATACCTGACATACTCAAAATACCAAAATCAATATAGTTACTGATGAAAATGAAAAAAAATGTGTCTTTTATTTTATGGAAAAAACCACACAGACTTTTTGGCCAACCCAACAGAAGCGAGCCAGCTGGGCTGCATGGGCTCAGGAAATGAGCCACAGAAGCCAAGGAAGGGCCCTGGAGTCGAGGAGAGAGAGAAGCGAAGGCAGCCGGCACCCGGGGGAGAAGAGGGGCAAAAGAAAGGCGTGGGCATGTTCCCAGGGGGAGAGCGGGCCTCCCCTGATTTTTTAAAATGTAGCTACTAGAAGATGTTTCAATTACTTACGTGGCTCATATTATATTTCTACCAGACGGTGCTAACCCAGAGGTTTAATGTGTGAGTTCAAATCCTGGCTCTGTGTGTTCTT